>WNGS01007440.1:12344-29073 GCA_020271785.1 Procambarus virginalis
GGTGAGCCAAGACACCGTCCACAAAAACACCCGCGTCTACACACATGAGGAGTTAAAACACACAAAAAAAGGCCGTGACTGAACACCAGAGCACCTCACAGCACACACACGGGAGCTCGTATCAAACACTTGGGTACACAAACACACACACCAGAGCTCCGGTGTGTGTGTTTGTGTACCAGCAACGCCAGCAAACACAATTACACCTGGCAAAGCAACGAAACACTAGGCTCGCGCGCACGCAAAATACATTGGAAACACTTCCAAATTCACGCGACTCAACACGCGTGCATACGACTAACCAATTAATACATGATACGCATTTTGACGTATGCGTTACCTAAGGCCAAAAACTGTCGTACTAGGGCCAAAAACTGTCGAACTGGCGACAAAAACTGTCGTACTGGCGCCAAAAACTGTCGTACTGGCGCCAAAAACTGTCGTACTGGCGCCAAAAACTGTCGTACTGGCGCCAATAACTATCGTACTGGGGCCAAAAACTATCGTACTGGGGCCAAAAACTGTGGTACTAGAAAATAGAAGCGACTCGCGAAATTGACACACTGTCCCGTCTTCTGTTTTGGGACCTCTGGGAGGTCACTTTAGTACGACGGTTTCTTGACGTTTGGGAAACTACATCAGGACGGGCTGGTTCAAGAGCCTTATATAACTACTGTCTTAACGACCTCAAAGGTAATTACACCTTTGTAGAAGTGTTTCTGATTGGTTGAAACTACTCGGTCTAATTGCCTTGTATAGTTTGAGCCGTTCTGATCAATGGGATATATAATTCAAGTACGGTTAATGGTTAATAGTTCTAATGGGTGTCCACTTTAATGGCTAACAGTTCTAATGGGGTAACTGTCACAAACATATATAAAACAATGTTCATAATCATTTACGAACAAATAATATATTAATTGTTCAACACAATAATTAATATAATTAATAATGTAATTATTATACATAATAAATATTATAAATATAATATTTAGTAATTATAATATTTATTATAATTACTAAATAAAAATATTATAATAATATTTATTTAGTAATTATATATAAATAATTAATATAATAATGTAATTAAGATTTGTATCGAGGCGATAACTCCGCCACGGGCCGCCTGACTGACGGTCGCCGTCATCCCTCCGCCAAGCTAAGTAGTCCCTCACCACATATGCATTAATTACCAATAACCGGTGGGATATATAACAACCTTTTATTGATGAAAGGTGGACTCTATTTTTATTTTTAATATTGGCTACAAATAAAGTATCGTTAGATGTGGATATTCAGAGATTTGTCAAAGTTGATTGGACAGGGAGTGGTAAAAGGTTCTTGAGGGAATGGTTCTGACAGTCCAGGTATTCCACCTAAGTCACTCATTGGATTCTAAGTTAGAGCACATTAGAGTTATTGTAAATCATATTGAGTAATAGTT
Organism: Procambarus virginalis; assembly: GCA_020271785.1. Taxonomy (NCBI): domain Eukaryota; kingdom Metazoa; phylum Arthropoda; class Malacostraca; order Decapoda; family Cambaridae; genus Procambarus; species Procambarus virginalis. The sequence continues at coordinate 13,789 of WNGS01007440.1, forward strand.
ACATATCTATATAATCCGGTTTTCTATCATAAATTGTGTACAGAATGATGCAATATTTTCTGTGGATATTTCTTATTATGTGCTTGTATGAAGCTTATTAATGGCGTGACAGTTTGTGATGTAAGGTATGAGGCTTCCTCATTTATGAAGTGACAGTTTGTGATGTAAGGTATGAGGCTTCCTCATTTATGGCGTGACAGTTTGTGATGTAAGGTGGTGATGTCTCCAAGAGTGATCTGGAGTGGTGATATAGAGTTCTGGATGTCATGATGTGTTATATGGATTAAAAATTGTACTAATTCAGTATCATTGGAGTATAGTCACTCAAGTGGCGTGTAGGAACCCACAGACATACACCACATCCTGTATGTTGTCCTTAATGTTAATATATTTTAATCAAAATACATGCGCTAGGTTTCTGTACTAGTTAGAAACTTGCTAGGCTAGGTTTCATTGGGAATTTCCTCGGAGTACTTAACAGTAACCAAGATAAACTGACTGTTAAGTGCCAAGGGCCAGATTCACGAAAGCACTTACGCAAGCACTTACGAACGTGTACATCTTTCCTCAATCTTTGACGGCTTTGGTTACATTTATTAAACAGTTTACAAGCATGAAAACTTCCCAATCAACTTTTATTTTTATAAACAGCCTCCTGGTGCTTCGGAGCTCATTAACTGTTTAATAATTATAAACAAAGCCGACATATTTTGAGAAAAGATGTACAGATTGGTGTGTGCTTGCGTAACTGCTTCGTGAAGCTGGCCCTAGGACCTTAGCAACTCCCTCGAGAACTTACCAGACGACGACACTTCCTGGTGTGTGGTAAGGCAGATCGAGAAGGATTAAGAAGGTGAGTACCCGTTAAAAATCACGTCCATAAGAATACACACAGTTCCTCCACAAAATATTCGGGGTAGGCACCTCTACGCCAAGTGCCAAAGGAATTGACAACAATATTCAACACTCTTTGGCTAGCTCTCAAGCATTTTATGAGGCTACGATGCCCCATAACTTCAACATTAAATCATCTTTACTCAGTGAAAACACTTTCGCGCAGGTAGGTACGCCTGTGAGTCCATTATTTTTGTTACGAGAACCGGGGACGCAAGTCGTGTCTCCGGTTAAACTATTTGTTAAAATTCTCATTTTTATCTGATCATCTTGGGAGTGGTTTCAAAACGAGCGCCTTTAGATTGCGCACAATTTGATACCATAATGACGACGTAGCCTGACAATTAAGGTCAGAACACTGGAAAAATATATACAAAATTGTGGTGATTAGCGTCCAAAAATTAAAATATTTGTTAATATTCCATTTATTGTTCTACTATTATGGGACTAGTTTTAAAATGCGCGCCTTTATATTGCGAACAATTTGATACCAAAATGAAAAGCGTAACACGAAAATTGATATTATCAAACTGAAAAAGAGCATGCACATTAGGTTGCGGGTATGGCGAATGATGCTTGTTCACTGGTAACGGTTGGCCGAATTAGGCTTTGCTGGGGGGGGGGGGGGTCGCGCCGGGCTTCTGAATTTTATATGCATATATCCTTGTAGGGAATTCTATTGCGAACACAATGATACCAAAAGGAACTACATAGCAAGAGAATTAAGGTGACAAAACTGAAAAGAGTACACACACATTTTACTGCTTTTGCGCGCTCATGGGGTAACTTTCGGCCGACTTTCGGCTTTGCTGTGGTGGGTCGCGCTGGGCTCTTGGACTTTTTATCCATATACCCCTGTAGGGAATTCTGTTGCGAACACAATGATACCAAAAGGAACGATGTAGCACGAGAATTAAGGTGACAAAACTGAAACGAGTACACACATTTCAGTGTCGCCGCATGCTTGCCCGAAACGTCGGCAGCATTTCGGGGAGGTCTGCCGAGCGCGAAAGTGATAAAATTATTAATTATTAATTAATGTATTACCACTAAAGGCTTCCATATGGGTCAAAGCATGACATAGATTTAGAGGCATAACGGAAACACAATTTATCAAATTAATAGCAACATTTACTGAAGAAAATATGCACATGCAAAAAAACAACATTGCCATTCTTGCGCACATTGGACCTAAACGGCTACTTTCAGCCCTCAACAAATCAGTGTTGCTCTACTCAAACAAATCAGAGATCTATACTGTAACTTTAACTCATTAATTTGTTTCACAATCAATTAAGAAGATTCATAATCAAACTTTAACTCTACCACAATAATATTTGTTATCTGTATTAAATAATATACAATGCAATGCAATAAAATAAAATTAATAAAAACAGAATAGGGGTGATAGAAGATTAAAGTGTTCAGTGACATTCCACAACGTCTTCTGAATACTCATCTCAATACTATAGGGTATTACCTCTGGTACCCCCCCTATATATATATATATATATATATATATATATATATATATATATATATATATATATATATATATTATATATATATTATATGACAGTGTCAGACCACGGAGGAAGAATTGAAACAGGAATTTCCTTAATTACTTTCGTATATTAATACATCTTCAAAAGGAATGAGGAAAGTATATTCTTTCTGAAGATGTATTAATATACGAAAGTACTTAAGGAAATTCCCGTTTCAATTCTTCCTCCGTGGTCTGACACTGTCACATTTTTCATCACGTTAATTTTCGTGATTTACACACATATACATACATATATAAGGGTATATAATAGGTATATAAAAGTCATATATACATCAATTTACAAGCAAAATACTATATTACATACACAGTAATATAATTATCAGTAAACAAGTGTTTCATATCATCACATGAACCTTAAATCCTAAATGTTATACTTGATCCTGCATAGCATAATATTTAATCAATAATAATTTAAGAAAGCTAGGCTACCCTTCATTGAGGAACTTATGCTATACTGTCACACCACAGTAGAATATAAACACAGACATATATATATATATTAGGGGTACCACCTCTGGTGCTAATGTAGGGACCCATAGCCTCGGAAAAGAGAATAAAGAGCATTCAGAGAAAAACTCGCCGTTTGACTCTGAATACGTATAAACATTCGCTTCTCCTACCACCCCTTATTATATATATCAATGGTTCAATGGTTCTTATCTATGTCTTCAACTCATAATTTATTGAACAGTTCTTCCTTAACTTTTGTTTTTAAGTTTTCCACTACACTCCTCCATTTCACTTCCCATTCCCTCTACACTCCCCCACTTCACTTTCCACTTCACTCCTCACTACACTCCACACCACGTCTGTTTGGCACAGCTAACTTTTCTGGAGCTGCAATCCTCTTGACTAGCTTTTCGAGGCATTCCAAGACCTGTGAACCAGCCTCACACTCCACAACGAGGCCCTGCATCTCATCACCTCAGTCATTTATCAGTCACTGTTATCTTGAGGTTATCTTGAAATGATTTCGGGGCTTAGTGTCCCCGCGGCCCGGTCCTCGACCAGGCCTCTACCCCCCAGGAAGCAGCCCGTGACAGCTGACTAAATCCCAGGCACTTATTTACTGTTAGGTAACAGCGGCATCAGGGTGAAAGAAACTCTGCCCATTGTTTCTCCCGGCGCCCGGGATCGAACCCGGGACTACAGGATCACTCGTCCAGTGTTCTGTCCGGTCAGCCACCGGCTCCACTTAACTGTCACTTAACTGTCTGCCAATAGTTTTCTGTTTGTTTTTCTCTTGGTCATTGCTACCTGAAAAGGCCAGGGGACAGATTCAGGAAGCAGTTACGGAAGCACTTACGAACGTGTACATCTTTCCTCAATCTTTGGCGGCTTTGGTTACATTTATTAAACAGTTTACAAGCATGAAAACTTGCCAATGAACTGTTGTTATTGTTATAAACAGCCTCCTGGTGCTTCGGAGCTCATTACCAGTTTAATAATTGTAAACAAAGCCGCCAAAGATTGAGAAAAGATGGACAGGTTCGTAAGTGCTTGCGTAACTACTTCGTGAATCTGGCCCTAGGAATTGTCTAGTCCATCATTCTCACTCTCAGACTCTGTAGACATAACACAAGACCTTCCACCCAGGCAGACCTCCCTCCACCATTTTCTGGGTGCGCAAAGGCACTGGTTGTTGTTGTTAAAGATTCGCTACCTGGAACAAAAAGTTCCAAGTAGCACGGGCTATGGTGATCCCGTAGAAGGCACTGGATCACGCGATCACAACCTCGTAGGGCCCAACAAGACATATACCCGCCCGCCACCAAGGCTGGGATAGAACTGATCCCAAATGAAGTTTTCAATCACTTTTACTCCCTCAAGAGTAATACGGCGTCGCGTCCTCAGGGCCTGTGCCACTTGTCTCCACGCCCTCGGGGAGCTCCACCGCTCATAATAGCGTTATGTTACCATAAGACTTACGTCGCTGAGCGGGACTTCCACCTTCCTGGATAGAGTAGTGCCTCCTGCACTAGTTCACTGCCGCGGCTTAGGCTTCCGCGACCACTGCTCTCACAGGTTTCACAAACTTTTAGTGTCACGCCTGTTCCGATTGGCGGATAAAACATTCGCATCACCGGCCTTGTTTTCAGGCTAATAGGTAAATAGTCACTACACTCACTGGTCGTCCTATTGAACGCTACGAGCCTCTCCTCACTCTAGCTTTCATGTGTACATCAACTTCTTGGACTCTCGATTGCGTCGGGACATCCTAGGACACATAGCCTCACCCTACATATAACGGTCGCCAGGTGTAGAAGTGTGCTGATCAAGGGCGCTGTGTTGGGCTTCACTACCAACAGCCGATCCACTCTGCCACTTTTCCACCTCGTTCAAGAGGCTACTACAGCCACACTCTCAAAACCGGCGGTATCTTCCTGGTGTGCTGGCGGCGACGTCTGCCCTTGTTCGCGGCCGTCAGGTAGGAAGAAATGACTCTCACAGAGGCTAGAATTTGAGAGGTGGGTCACCTGACCAGGAGGCTACCGTGCCTCCACGACCTGGGTACGAGGCTACGGTGCCTCCACGACCAAGGCAGGAGGCTACTGCGCCTCCACGACCACGGCACGAAAGGCTACCGTGCCTCCACGACCAAGGCAGGAGGCTACAGTGCCTCCACGACCAAGGTAGGAGGCTACTGTGCCTCCACGACCAAGGCAGGAGGCTACTGTGCCTCCACGACCACGGCAGGAGGCTACAGTGCCTCCACGACCAAGGCAGGAGGCTACTGTGCCTCCACGACCACGGCAGGAGGCTACAGTGCCTCCACGACCAAGGCAGGAGGCTACAGTGCCTCCACGACCAAGGTAGGAGGCTACTGTGCCTCCACGACCAAGGCAGGAGGCTACTGTGCCTCCACGACCAAGGTAGGAGGCTACTGTGCCTCCACGACCAAGGCAGGAGGCTACGGTGCCTCCACGACCAAGGCAGGAGGCTACGGTGCCTCCACGACCAAGGCAGGAGGCTACGGTGCCTCCACGACCAAGGCTGGAGGCTACGGTGCCTCCACGACGAAGGCAGGAGAGGCTACTGTGCGTCCACGACCATGGCAGGAGGCTACTGTGCTTCCACGACCAAGGCAGGAGAGGCTACTGTGCTTCCACGACCAAGGCAGGAGAGGCTACTGTGCTTCCACGACCAAGGCAGAGAGGCTACTGTGCTCCACGACCAAGGCAGGAGAGGCTACTGTGCTTCCACGACCAAGCAGGAGAGGCTACTGTGCCTCCACGACCAAGGCAGGAGAGGCTACTGTGCTTCCACGACCAAGACACGAGAGGCTACCGTGCCTCCACGACCAAGGTAGGAGGCTACTGTGCCTCCACGACCAAGGCAGGAGAGGCTACTGTGCCTCCACGACCAAGGCAGGAGAGCTACTGTGCCTCCACGACCAAGGCAGGAGAGGCTACGTGCCTCCACGACCAAGGAAGGAGGCTACGGTGCCTCCACGACCAAGGCAGGAACTACAGTGCCTCCACGACCAAGGCAGAGAGGCTACTGTGCCTCCACGACCAAGGCAGGAGAGACTACTGTGCCTCCACGAGGGAGGCAGGAGAGGCTACTGTGCCTCCACGACCAAGGCAGGAGAGGCTACTGTGCCTCCACGACCAAGGCACGAGAGGCTACTGTGCCTCCACGACCAAGGCACGAGAGGCTACTGTGCCTCCACGACCAAGGCAGGAGAGGCTACTGTGCCTCCACGACCAAGGCAGGAGAGGCTACGGTGCCTCCACGACCAAGGCAGGAGGCTACAGTGCCTCCACGACCCAAGGCAGGAGAGGCTACGGTGCCTACACGACCAAGGCAGGAGAGGCTACTGTGCCTCCACGACCAAGGCAGGAGGCTACTGTCCCTCCACGACCAAGGCAGGAGGCTACTGTCCCTCCACGGCCAAGGCAGGAGGCTACTGTGCCTCCACGGCCAAGGCAGGAGGCTACTGTCCCTCCACGGCCAAGGCAGGAGGCTACTGTCCCTCCACGCCAAGGCAGGAGGCTACTGTCCCTCCACGACCAAGGCGGAAACTACTGTGCCTCCACGACCAAGGCAGGAGGCTACTGTGCCTACACGACCAAGGCAGGAGAGGCTACGGTGCCTCCATGACCAAGGCAGGAGAGGCTACGGTGCCTCCACGACCAAGGCAGGAGGCTACTGTGCCTCCACGACCAAGGCAGGAGGCTACTGTGCCTACACGACCAAGGTAGGAGAGGCTACGGTGCCTCCATGACCAAGGCAGGAGAGGCTACGGTGCCTCCATGACCAAGGCAGGAGGCTACTGTGCCTCCACGACCAAGGCAGGAGGCTACTGTGCCTCCACGACCAAGGCAGGATGCTACTGTGCCTCCACGACCAAGGTAGGAGGCTACTGTCCCTCCACGACCAAGGCAGGAGGCTACTGTGCCTCCACGACCAAGGCAGGAGGCTACTGTGCCTCCACGACCAAGGCAGGAGGCTACTGTGCCTCCACGACCAAGGCAGGAGGCTACTGTGCCTCCACGACCAAGGCGGGAAACTACTGTGCCTCCACGACCAAGGCAGGAGGCTACTGTGCCTCCACGACCAAGGCAGGAAACTACAGTGCCTCCACGACCAAGGCAGGAGGCTACAGTGCCTCCACGACCAAGGCAGGTGGCTACAGTGCCTCCACGACCAAGGCAGGAGGCTACAGTGCCTCCACGACCAAGGCAGGAGGCTACTGTGCCTCCACGACCAAGGCAGGAGGCTACAGTGCCTCCACGACCAAGGCAGGAGGCTACTGTGCCTCCACGACCAAGGCAGGCTACTGTGCCTCCACGACCAAGGCAGGAAACTACAGTGCCTCCACGACCAAGGCAGGCTACTGTGCCTCCACGACCAAGGCAGGAGGCTACAGTGCCTCCACGACCAAGGCAGGAAACTACAGTGCCTCCACGACCAAGGCAGGAGGCTACTGTCCCTCCACGACCAAGGCAGGAGGCTACAGTGCCTCCACGACCACGGCAGGAGGCTACAGTGCCTCCACGACCAAGGCAGGAGGCTACTGTGCCTCCACGACCAAGGCAGGAGGCTACTGTGCCTCCACGACCACGGCAGGAAACTACAGTGCCTCCACGACCAAGGCAGGAGGCTACAGTGCCTCCACGACCAAGGCAGGAGGCTACTGTGCCTCCACGACCAAGGCAGGAGGCTACAGTGCCTCCACGACCAAGGCAGGAGGCTACAGTGCCTCCACGACCAAGGCAGGAGACTACTGTGCCTCCACGACCAAGGCAGGAGGCTACTGTGCCTCCACGACCAAGGCAGGAGGCTACTGTGCCTCCACGACCAAGGCAGGAGGCTACTGTGCCTCCACGACCAAGGCAGGAGGCTACTGTGCCTCCACGACCAAGGCAGGAAACTAGTGCCTCCACGACCAAGGCAGGAGGCTACAGTGCCTCCACGACCAAGGCAGGAGGCTACTGTGCCTCCACGACCAAGGCAGGAGGCTACTGTGCCTCCACGACCAAGGCAGGAGGCTACTGTGCCTCCACGACCAAGGCAGGAGGCTACTGTGCCTCCACGACCAAGGCAGGAGGCTACTGTGCCTCCACGACCAAGGCAGGAGGCTACTGTGCCTCCACGACCAAGGCAGGAGGCTACTGTGCCTCCACGACCAAGGCAGGGGCTACTGTGCCTCCACGACCAAGGCAGGAGGCTACAGTGCCTCCACGACCAAGGCAGGAGGCTACAGTGCCTCCACGACCACGGCAGGAGGCTACAGTGCCTCCACGACCAAGGCAGGAGGCTACTGTGCCTCCACGACCAAGGCAGGAAACTACAGTGCCTCCACGACCAAGGCAGGAGGCTACAGTGCCTCCACGACCAAGGCAGGAGGCTACTGTGCCTCCACGACCAAGGCAGGAGGCTACAGTGCCTCCACGACCAAGGCAGGAGGCTACTGTGCCTCCACGACCAAGGCAGGAGGCTACTGTGCCTCCACGACCAAGGCAGGAGGCTACTGTGCCTCCACGACCAAGGCAGGAGGCTACTGTGCCTCCACGACCAAGGCAGGAGGCTACTGTGCCTCCACGACCAAGGCAGGAGGCTACTGTGCCTCCACGACCAAGGCAGGAAACTACAGTGCCTCCACGACCAAGGCAGGAGGCTACAGTGCCTCCACGACCAAGGCAGGAGGCTACTGTGCCTCCACGACCAAGGCAGGAGGCTACAGTGCCTCCACGACCAAGGCAGGAGGCTACTGTGCCTCCACGACCAAGGCGGAGGCTACTGTGCCTCCACGACCAAGGCAGGAGGCTACAGTGCCTCCACGACCAAGGCAGGAGGCTACAGTGCCTCCACGACCAAGGCAGGAGGCTACTGTGCCTCCACGACCAAGGCAGGAGGCTACGGTGCCTCCACGACCAAGGCAGGAGGCTACTGTGCCTCCACGATCAATGTTACAGTGACAACCGCCCGAGTGACGAACTATGTAACATTGATTCTTTTTCTTTATTGTCAACGCAATGAAGAAAAAGAATCAATGTCAACGCAACTGTAATGCCTAATACATAATAAAATACCATGGAAACAGAATGAAATAAAAACGTACCTTAAATTCGTCGATTTTTGTCCCACGAGGAGCTGTTAGGGAGGCACTTACCTGGAATATGAGAACAATTGCAATTAAATATATGCAATAATAAATATATTGCAATTAGATTGCAATAATGAATTTATTAAATATATAAACATTACGTAAATTGTGCATTTTAAGATCTCATACACTACATACACAATAGAAATCACCACACACTAAGTGCAATATATTGAATTCATTTATAAGCAGCGAAGGAGACACTTGAGGTTAAGGTGACACTTGAGGTGAAGGTGACACTTGAGGTGAAGATGACACTTGAAGAACACTTGAGGTTCAAGGTGTAGCTTACGTATGCTGAAGGTCGTCCTCACTGTGGTATCACCACCACCTTGTTTGGTGAGGCCAGTCGAGGGTGATTAGCTCAAGACTGCTTGTTCCAGCTGCCACAAACGTAATATTATTTTCAGTCACAATATTAATTGATTGCAAATGTTATTTCCCATCAAAATAATAACACGTTGATGTTGCCAAAGATTCACTAATATTGCACACACGATGTAAATATTGTCAACACAAGACTAGAAACACTGAGATAAAGAGCTGTCAATAACTATGGCATTTCGCCGCGGCAGTTACGGAATGTCTTGTATAGTTCTTACAAGAAAAATCAACACTCGCTCGAGTTAAACTTAGTCACGTAGAGCTCTACTGCTCTGTTTTGTCCTTCACAATTGCACGTTCTTGCTAGACAAGATACTTAAGTACCAATGTAAGTTAAAACACTTTATATTTTCTCTTTAAAACAAACTACCAGTAACACAAGTGGTGGTGAGGCGAGACCAACCAGCCAAAAGCTCAACCACAACTATTCATCAGCACTACAATGTCTACAGGTCTGTAAAATCACTTCAACCGAACGTATGGTTGCTATTATCCGGCCATTATTGGTGAAATATTGCCGTAACCGGCCACACACAACCGTATCAAACCGCGGGTAATGTCCGAGTGATTTGGCGGGTAAGATAGGGTTCAGATTCGCTTCCTCGAGCGAATCTCTTAAAACCCCCAAACACTCGAAGCCTGGTGATGGTGTCTCGTCACAGCCCGTCATTAAAGCACCGACTCTCGTCAAAAACACGAACAATTGGGCTCAAACTGTAAATCATAATATTACAATTTACGAAGATCTGTAAAATATCAGGCTGTTCCTAGGCTACGCCCACCCACACTGACTCAATTATCAATTTTAAAGCACTGCGTATTCAAAATAAGTATTTTCTCAGCTGGTATATATCATTATTATATGCTGGAATATATTGAGTAGTTATATCTAACTTAGATTTAATGAGGTGAAACATTTATAAAGATGCACACACACACATCAGCTGTGTGTCGGGTTCCAATGTTTTTCACTCGTAAACAAAAAAGTTGACAAACACAAAATAATCGCTAACAGAGCCTAAATAACTAACTTAACCTACGCCAATCTATACATACAATTTGAATATATAATAATATCCATTTATACGCGAGAACTTAGCTTTTAATACACAATACGAAGCGAATTACGACTGCGGCTTGGAGACCTGTCGTGCCCTCATGACTCAGTCAGGCTATGGACGTTGTGGAGCTCGTCTCTCGGAGGGAAATATGGAAATCTTTGTGTATAAGTGAAGAACAGCGTAAAAAAATCTTCTTCTTATGAGAAAATGTAGATCCAGGAACGTTGTGGCAGTTAATTGCCCAAGTCTTGACTTCGTTAGACGAGAGAACAAGGCTCCCTCGTCCTCCAAACAAGGTAATTAATTCAATGCCTCGTTTCACTGCTGAAACATATATAAATTAAAATGTACTTAAATATAGTGATTTGTATGACATATATGTGATTACTGAGACCTTAAAAAATATATAATGGTAATATATATTTAAGCGTATATCTAATTACCCCTTCTGTCATTACAGGTAAGTGCCACCCACAACAGCTCCTCGTTGGACACAAATCGCCCAATTTAAGGTAAGATCCTATTTTTCTTCTGCTTCCATAGGGCTTAATGACTTATAACGCATTAACGCACGCGTAGACAACGCATAATCAGCGTTGGTGTCGATTCTGTATCTTTATTGCGTTGGCAATAAAGAAATCAAAGAGTCATCTGATTGGTCACAGGGGCGTTAATGTGACTATATATAACCTTGGTGTTAACCTACGTAATAGGGGGACAGGTCAGTCAGTTAGCCCATCAGGTAATCACTTATTAATTAAACTGTCCATTAGGTAGATAAATTAGTTAAATAATCTATCAGGTCCACCCGCCTTCAGGTCATCATCCCCCCCCTCCCCTATCAGGGGGGATTGACCCCCTCTATCAGGGGGGGGGGGTTGACCACCACCCATCAGATCTATCCCCATCAGAACGACCACCCACCAGAACGACCACCCATCAGATCGAGCACGACATATGCCCTTGGGAAATTATCCCTGAACCGAGAAATTTTAAAACTGAAAAGGTTTCCCAGTAGTGAAAAAAAAGTGTTAATACCGACGTCTTTTGTGTATATTTTTTTTATTGTGATGTGAAAAGGGGAAATGAAACTTTCTTATGAATACAGCTTGAGCGTAGAGCGCCTTAAGCTCCTACTGGAGACACAAAGGTTTCTAAAGGATAAGATTTTCTTTAACTCTCCATAATAGCTTTCAGTTCTTTCCGGAAAAATCTGTTGTTATTTGTTATTTTCTTCCGTAAGATTTATATCCCTGTGGCAATAATTCCTTTTCTGTTGATGTATTCTGAGGATCTTAAAAGATTTTCTCCAAGACGTATATGGGCCTTCTCTCGGCTGTGGCTTGTGTACACAAAGGCGAGGGTTAAGACACTGGTTCGAGGTTAGCTAGAGGTTACCTTGCGATGATTTCGGGGCTCAATGTCCCCGCGGCCCGGTCCTCGACCAGGCCTTCTGGTTGCTGGATGGGTCAACCAGGCTGTTGGACGCGGCTGCTCGCAGCCTGACGTATGAGTCACAGCCTGGTTGATCAGGTATCCTTTGGAGGTGCTTATCAAGTTCTCTCTTGAACACTGTGAGGGGTTGGCCAGTTATGCCCTTATGTGTAGTGGAAGCGTGTTGAACAGTCTCAGGCCTCTGATGTTGATAGTTCTCTCTTGAACACTGTGAGGGGTCGGCCAGTTATGTCCCTTATGTGTAGTGGAAGCGTGTTGAACAGTCTCGGGCCTCTGATGTTGATAGTTCTCTCTTGAACACTGTGAGGGGTCGGCCAGTTATGTCCCTTATGTGTAGTGGAAGCGTGTTGAACAGTCTCAGGCCTCTGATGTTGATAGTTCTCTCTTGAACACTGTGAGGGGTCGGCCAGTTATGTCCCTTATGTGTAGTGGAAGCGTGTTGAACAGTCTCGGGCCTCTGATGTTGATAGTTCTCTCTTGAACACTGTGAGGGGTCGGCCAGTTATGTCCCTTATGTGTAGTGGAAGCGTGTTGAACAGTCTCAGGCCTCTGATGTTGATAGTTCTCTCTTGAACACTGTGAGGGGTCGGCCAGTTATGTCCCTTATGTGTAGTGGAAGCGTGTTGAACAGTCTCGGGCCTCTGATGTTGATAGTTCTCTCTTGAACACTGTGAGGGGTCGGCCAGTTATGTCCCTTATGTGTAGTGGAAGCGTGTTGATCAGTCTCAGGCCTCTGATGTTGATAGTTCTCTCTTGAACACTGTGAGGGGTCGGCCAGTTATGTCCCTTATGTGTAGTGGAAGCGTGTTGAACAGTCTCAGGCCTCTGATGTTGATAGTTCTCTCTTGAACACTGTGAGGGGTCGGCCAGTTATGTCCCTTATGTGTAGTGGAAGCGTGTTGAACAGTCTCGGCCTCTGATGTTGATAGTTCTCTCTTGAACACTGTGAGGGGTCGGCCAGTTATGTCCCGTATGTGTAGTGGAAGCGTGTTGATCAGTCTCAGGCCTCTGATGTTGATAGTTCTCTCTTAACACTGTGAGGGGTCGGCCAGTTATGTCCCTTATGTGTAGTGGAAGCGTGTTGAACAGTCTTGGGCCTCTGATGTTGATAGTTCTCTCTTGAACACTATGAGGGGTCGGTCAGTTATGCCCCTTATGTGTAGTGGAAGCGTGTTGAACAGTCTCGGGCCTCTGATGTTGATAGTTCTCTCTTGAACACTGTGAGGGGTCGGCCAGTTATGTCCCTTATGTGTAGTGGAAGCGTGTTGAACAGTCTCGGGCCTCTGATGTTGATAGAGTTCTCTCTCAAGGTACCTATTGCACCTCTGCTTTTCAACGATAGTTAAGGTAATTGTCTGAATGTTCTTGGAACAAATTGGCCACAAAAGAATATGCTCGTAATAAATTTTCTGTTTGTTTCTTAATAAATATCACTGTAAGTAATACGTTTATATTACTCAGTGACAACGATTGACTTTTAATAAGCACTGTTATATCTAAATACATTATCGCTTAGCAGTGCAATAACTCTAATCAACTTTTTACCGCCAGTTCTCAAAACCTTCGATTCTCAAAAAAAACAGTCATCTATAATTCTCAGTTGACTATTAAAATTCTAATTTCTCACTTACAGGTGTCTGAAAGTGATGTTTCACTTTCAGACCCATACGATGGCTTTATCAAGTTTCCTTTCGAACGCCGAAAATGGTTGGCTAGTTTGAACCTGTAGTTCAGGTCTATGCGTCTAATGGTCATAGAATTGTCTTAAGAGAACGTATGGCACCTCTACTTTCTCATAGGTGGGGAGGGTGAGAGTGGAGAGAGAGGGGGAGAGTGGGGGTAGATTGGAGGTAGAAGTTCGGCAGAGGAGGGTAGGCAGTTCCCACTCTGCCAGCACCAATCAAAACGTCGCTACGTTCCAAATGCCCCATTTTAATTGGATATTATAACAAAGCCATAACTGTCTCTCACACGCCCCCGCTTTCCTGATGTCTGTCAACAACAGATATGTTTTTTTTTTTTTTTTTATATATATTTCCCGACAATTTGTTGAATGTGTGTTTGTCAATACACTGTCATTCTGTTTCTCATTCCTGTATATCTGGTCTGTTCTGTCTGTTTCTGTGTAAGTGTTCGTCTCTGTTTTCTGTTGTCTGTCTAAACTTGTTGTGCATTCGTCTGTTTGAAAATTAACAGCTTTTTCTGTCATTGAAAGGGCTTCTTCGCTGTGTTTTGATGGTAGAAAAAGTTCACCTCGCCACGATTTCTTTGTGGAAATCCTTTCTCGTTTGTTTTCTGAAGGAGAAACGGAGCAAAATACCTGAAATTGAAGGAAGATCAGATCAACTAGGCTTCAAAACTCAAGTCACCACTTTTACTGACTCAATTATTAGACATGTGAACTATATTGAACTATTGCTCGAGTAAAGCAACTTTTTTATCAACACTGCTTGCTTTAGTATTTATTTACTGTAAATGTACTCTATTTATTACTCCACGCAGCCTAATATGAGCTGCGTGGTGGGTTGTGTGTGTGTGTGTGTGTGTGGTGTGTGTGTGTGTGTGGTGTGTGTGTTGTGAAGAGCTCTGTCTATCACTAATCCCGTCTATCAAGACCCTTCTCACTAGGCTGTATTAAAATCACTGTAATACATAACATCTGTAACCCCGGAGTAAGGAAGAACACCGTAGATGTAATTCATTTGATATTTACACAGGTGAAATCATAATTACCTGAATAATCATCGAACGGCCACAGAATCAGCAAAGAAACTACTAAATTACTCCGAGAATTGGTGTCAGTAACGAGGCTGTGAACAAAGTATAGCCTGGCCAACACGTTCGTAAGGAAAGTGACGCTTCGGTCCGTCCTAAACTCACACATTTTACATGCTAAGCATAAATAAACGCGAATGTAAAATAAACATAAAATGAAACAGCGAAATTGATTGATGAAGATTAAGCGCCCAAGAAGGTGGCATGTATATATATAATATATATATATATATATATATATATATATATATATATATATATATATATATATATGTCGTACCTAGTACCAGAACGCACTTCTCAGCCTTACTATGCAAGGCCCAATTTGCTAATAAGCCAAGTTTTCATGAATTAATATATTTTCTCTAATTTTTTCTTATGAAATAATAAAGCTACCCATTTCATTATGTATGAGGTCAATTCTTTTTAACTTCTTCGGCTACCTAACCTAACCTAAACTATAAAGATAGGTATAGGTTAGGTTAGGTAGGGTTGGTAGTTCGAGTCATATAACTACGTTAATTTTAACTCCAATA
>WNGS01007445.1:17678-30347 GCA_020271785.1 Procambarus virginalis
TGTCCGTTAGTCAGGAGAGATTCAGGTATTCTTGAAAATATGTATGGAAAACACCACCATGGAAGCCGCTAACACTGTTCATCTATGCTACTTGTATCAGATGCATCATCACTGAACGCAGAAAAAGATTCATCTATGTATCATCTATATAACTGAGATGGCAAGGCTGGGGCTCCTTACCTTGCCTTGAGGTTACCTTGAGGTGCTTCCAGGGCTTAGCGTCCCCGTGACCCGGTCGTCGACCAGGCCTCCTGGTTGCTGGACTGATCAACCAGGTTGTTTTGACGCGGCTGCTCGCAGCCTGACATATGAGTCACAGCCTGGTTGATCAGGTATCCTTTTGGAGGTGCTTATCCAGTTCTCTCTTGAACACTGTGAGGGGGTATATAAGGCTCAGAGCTACAACTGGACATGCTTGCTGTATCATGCTCATAGGTGCTGTATCACTTACATCCGACCGTTGTGTTAAGTCCTTATTGCGCCTAACTTCACCAATATTATGACCCTTATGTTCTTCAAACAATAAGGTCTGATTTCACCGACTGAGCGCAATCCTTCAACACCGTGTCGGACAGGTGTTTGGGAGCCAGAGGCACGTGTGCCACAAATGGTTGGTCATGCAGTACTAACCCAGCCAGCAGCCCTAGTCTTTCATATTTGTTACAGCAAAAGGTTCATTCAGTGTTTGTTGGGTAGGCTGCTCCATTATGACGATCTTTCTTTGTTTCAAATGTGTACCATGTTTTGTATTTGTCCACTTACGTCTCATAATGGAGCAGCCTACCGACAAACACTGAACGAACCTTTATGGCATTTGTTCTTTTTCAAATTGTTTCAACAGCTTTTATTTTTTATTTTTTTTTATTTAAGAAACGTGGAGCAGCTACCTGTAGACCACCAAACGAAACTTTTGCTATAAGACAAATGGAAAAATAATATTGAACACATTTGAAGAAAGGAAAATGTCATAATGGTTTATTCAGTGTATGTAAGGTAGGCTGCTCCATTATTGAGACGTAAATGACAGATACAAACAAATGGAACACATTGAAACAAAGAAAGGTTGTTTATAATGGAGCAGCCTACCTGCCGAACCACAGAACGAACCTTTTTGACATTTGTTGTATATCAGAAATTTCATTCTTTTTTCTACAAAAACGTCAATGCTTTGCAACATCCTCTCAGCAGTCACCCCTTTATCCCAGCATCATTTGTATCTTTAACAAGAACAACATAATTTATGTGCATCGTCGGAGGCTTCTGAGAATGTGCAAGAAGCAGTGCGACACCACCATGTGGTGTTGACGTTACTCAAACGAGTGTTCACCATACAGGACGATTTGACGCCGATTGGCTGTTCGTTACCCAAAAGTTCGCCTTTTGGGCGATCGTTAAGCGAGGTACCACTGTATACTGTTTGTTGGTTTATTACAATATATTCACACATCTATATAAATAAAAATGGAAATGTTCGTTTGTTCAAAATCGCTAATCTCCAAGAGTTCTTCACCGATTGCCTTGAAATTTTCACACAACGTTCCCTTCGCATCCGAACGGGTTTTTTATATACATGCTATATAGATGTCACTTCTGTGACAGGAAAAAACATGCTTTTTTTGAAAAGCAGTGTTTTTCGGGTGTTTATATGAGGGAAATCTTCGTAACCTCTTTATTGATTGCTTTGAAATTTTGACACAACATTGCATTCGAATAGGTGAGTGTTTTACATACCTACTATATACATGCCTCACCTGTGACAGGAAAAACATTTTTTTTTTTTAAAAAACAGTGCCATCTGTAGGACGTAAGAGCAACACAAGCTGTAATCTCTGAAAGTTCTTCACTAATTGCTTTGAAATTTTAACACAACGTTCCATTCGAATACATGCGTGTTTTTATGTACCTACTGTTTAGGTGCCGCACCTGTGACAGGTAAAACATGCATTTTTTGAAAAACAGCACCATCAGTTGCACGCAAGAACAACACACGATATACAAAATATGTTACGATTCCATTTCAATGTTTCTGATTGCATTGATAAATGAAATTTTCATAGATTTTTATTTATTTTCATTTGATTTAATTATTTTGTGTGGCATTGCATTGTAATTGAGCTGTGTTGTTTACCATACCGTTCATTTCGTGGGTATACAGAGCACCACTTGGTTTCCGAACCCCTTGGGGACGAGACCCGTCAGTTAACATGTAAGTTCGTAAACGAGAAATAGAGGGGAAAAATTAAACTAGAAATGTAAAAAGAAATTTTATCGAAAAAATTAAAAAAAAACTCTAGGGAAAAAAATCGACAGGTTCATAGCGTAAATGCGACCGTATTTTGTTTGTACTCACCAATAAGTGAAGTCCTGATCCGCTTTATAAAAGACCTTAATTGTTCCTAACTGATTATTAAGACGTCTGGCAAACATCCTCTGGATGTTTCCTGCCAGCCTGCAGGAACATCCTGCCAGCTTGCAGGAACATCCTGCCAGCCTGCAGGAACATCCTGCCAGCCTGCAGGAACATCCTGCCAGCCTGCAGGAACATCCTGCCAGCCTGCAGGAACATCCTGCCAGCCTGCAGGAACATCCTGCCAGCCTGTAGGAACATCCTGCCAGCCTGCAGGAACATCCTGCCAGCCTGCAGGAACATCCTGCCAGCCTGCAGGAACATCCTGCCAGCCTGCAGGAACATCCTGCCAGCCTGCAGGAACATCCTGCCAGCCTGCAGGAACATCCTGCCAGCCTGCAGGAACATCCTGCCAGCCTGCAGGAACATCCTGCCAGCCTGCAGGAACATCCTGCCAGCCTGCAGGCACATCCTGCCAAAAATATATGATGATGTACTGTACATTTACGAAACAAATCTGGGTCACAGGTCTGTGGAGTGTGGCTAGGCTTGCGGAGTCAGCCGGTCCCTCCCTCACCACGACACACCTCCC
Source organism: Procambarus virginalis (assembly GCA_020271785.1). NCBI lineage: Eukaryota > Metazoa > Arthropoda > Malacostraca > Decapoda > Cambaridae > Procambarus > Procambarus virginalis. The sequence continues at coordinate 20,618 of WNGS01007445.1, forward strand.
CCACCCCCCACCCCAAACCATACACACGCACACACACACTCTCTCAAAGGTCACGTGGTTCACCGTTCACTTCAACACCCATATATCGCTTCCTGCCTGCCTCCTTCCCAGCCTGCCTGCCTGCCTCCTTCCCAGCCTGCCTGCCTGCCTCCTTCCCAGCCTGCCTGCCTCCTCCCCAGCCTGCCTGCCTCCTTCCCAGCCTGCCTGCCTCCTTCCCAGCCTGCCTGCCTGCCTGCCTCCTTCCCAGCCTGCCTGCCTCCTCCCCAGCCTGCCTGCCTCCTTCCCAGCCTGCCTGCCTCCTTCCCAGCCTGCCTGCCTGCCGCCTTCCCAGCCTGCTTGCCTGCCTTCTTCCCAGCCTGCCTCCTTTCCAGCCTGCCTGCCTGCCTCCTTCCCAGCCTGCCTGCCTGCCGCCTTCCCAGCCTGCTTGCCTGCCTTCTTCCCAGCCTGCCTCCTTCCCAGCCTGCCTGCCTGCCTCCTTCCAGCCTGCCTGCCTGCCTTCCCAGCCTGCCTCCTTCCCAGCCTGCCTGCCTGCCGCCTTCCCAGCCTGCCTCCTTCCCAGCCTGCCTGCCTGCCTCCTTCCCAGCCTGCCTGCCTGCCTCCTTCCCAGCCTGCCTGCCTGCCTCCTTCCCAGCCTGCCTGCCTGCCTCCTTCCCAGCCTGCCTGCCTGCCTCCTTCCTAGCCTGCCTGCCTGCCTCCTTCTCAGCCTGCCTGCCTGTCAGCCAGCCTGCCAGCCTGCCTGCCTGCTTGCCAGCCAGCCTGCCTGTCTGCCTGCCTGCCTGCCTGCCTGCCTGCCTGCCTGCCAGCCTGCCAGCCAGCCAGCCTGCCTGCCTGCCTGCCTGCCTGCCTGCCTGCCTGCCTGCCAGCCAGCCAGCCAGCCAGCCAGCCAGTCAGCCAGCTAGCCTGCCAGCCAGCCTGCCTCCCTCCCTGCCAGCCAGCCAGCCAGCTAGCCTGCCTCCCTCCCTGCCAGCCTGCCTTCCAGCCAGCCTGCCTCCCTCCCTGCCATCATGCTAACGGGTAGAGTGTGTTAGGCTTATCTTCGGGAATGAGCCGGTCTCGCCCCCACCACCGACAAACCACCCGCCCCCCCCTACATCCCATACTCTGTTTTAAAGGTCATGCGGTTCAACTGCGTGACTACCACTCACTCCCTGCCTGCCTGCCTGCCTGCCTGCCTGCCTGCCTGCCTGCCTGCCAGCCTGCCAGCCTGCCAGCCTGCCTTTTCCCTCTCTAATTCTCACTACTTCCGTCCCTTCCTGCCTACCTCCTAGCATCTCTCCCTACCTCCCCCTCCCTCTTAGCATCTCTCCCTTCCTCCTAGCATCTCTCCCTACCTCCTCCTCCCTCTTAGCATCTCTCCCTACCTCCTAACATCTCTCCCTACCTCCCCCTCCCTCCTAGCTTCTCTCTCTCTCTCCCTCCCTTTCTGACTAATTCTCCCCCTCTCTCACTGATTCTCCCCCCCCTCTCTCATACTGCCTCCCACCTAAGCTCCCCATCCATCCACCCACCGGTCAGCCATCACTGACGCAATGCGTGCATTTGGAGCCGACATACCTTGAGCCTACCTTGAGGTGCTTCCGGTGCATAGCGTCCCCGCGGCCCGGTCGTCGACCAGGCCTCCTGGTGCACAGGACATGGTGCACAGATGTTTCTTGATTGTGCAGATATGTAAAACAAAAGCACAGAATGAACATTCCAGCCTTATGGCAATTCAAAATAATAGGAATATTAGACCGTGAATCTGTGAAGTCACAGTGGGCAAACTGGACCATCTCCCACCCACCACCACAAGCCGGCGTGACGGCGGACCCCTTCCTACCCGAACTTAAGTTCGGGTAGCATGACTCCCCAACCCCAATCGGGAAACTGGAAGTTTCGGATAACTAAAGTTCGAAAGCCAAGTGGTGCTCTGTAGCTTATTTGTTTCTTTTTTCATTGTTTTTCATTTCATATTTTTAACTGTTCTTATTTGCAGTGCAATTGATGGTGAAATTGAGCTGTGGCGATTGATCTGTGTTTGAATTGAAATATTTCGTTAGTATTTTTTGTTTTTGTTTTGAAAACAAGAAAATGGACAACACGTTTATTTCAAAGCTGCAAATGTACAACAAACAGCTATGAATCCATCGGCTACAAAGTTAACTGCTTTCTTCACGTTATGTCAAAATGACGAGTTTGCGAAAACACTGCTGTATTCGGAAGTGCATACGTATTACACATGGAATGCCAGTAGAAAATCATTTGAACGACGCAAACGAGGAGAACAAGTCGACGGACAACCTGGCATATTCAAATAAACTACGATAGGCAGACTACACACCATGCATCCCAATCAAGATGAAGGCTTCTTTCTTCACATGCTGTTGGTAAATGTGCCCGGTCCAACGTCTTTTCAGCCACTGAGATTTGTCAACGGCATAACACATGCCACATTCCGTAGTGCATGTCAAGCTGGAAATTTATTGGAGAACGACTGACACTGGGATGTATGCATTAATGATGCGTCCAACACGTCACATCCAAATCAAATTTATGCAGTTTGCAATCATATTGACCGCCTGCTCTCCTTCATCTCCAACAGAGTTATGGGAGAAATATAAATAGCACGTGGTTGAAGATATTATCTGTTGAATATGAAGGAAAATTCAAATATGAACTTGGATTTCACAGCAGAAATCTACAACAAAGCATTGATAATGATTGAAGATTTGTGCTTAGAATTCGCGAACAAAGTTCTAAATCAATTGGAAATGCCATCACCGAATCGATCTGCTGCTGCTTCGTTCGATGTAGAATTGCGTCGTGAACAAAATTACAACACGAGTGATCTGTTGTCGTATGTGCAATCAAATATTCCTAAGCTCAATGCTTGAGCGAAAAGACATTTACAATCGAATACTGTAACCCCGCAATTATCCGGGATTCGAACATCTGGAAAATGCCCTCATACGGCCAAAATCGTGACCGGATAAAGTTCTCAATATCCGGCCAAAATGGCTACAGGAACCAGATAAAAGTTGGTTTGGCCGGATGAAAATTCGGTCGTACCGTATTAAGCCCGTCTGCCTGTAGCTCTAGACGCATTGTGGAGGAGGGGGTGGGGTGGGTGGGTGGTGTCCGGAGGGTGGGAAGGGGGGTGGGTGGTGTCCGGAGGGTGGGAAGGGAGCGTCGGGAGGGACCACCTGGGTACAGGAATTACCATTAATTTTAGAACAATTAATCATAGCCAAAAACAAATGAAATAAGTACTTGTAATTATGTAATAACAAAATAAATAAGTTTCCTAAAAACAATGTGCACAGGCTGAAGTTTCCTTAAAAAATATTGTGAGTTTTTTCCTTCTGGTGGCCTATGTAACGTACTATAACTGTCCCAAGTGGACCCGTCCAACACTGGTCAACCCATGTGCTCCCGTCCCTCGTGTTATACCACAGTGCTGCGCCATTAGTGAAATATTTTTTTTTAATAACTTTTCTATTTTCATAGTAACTTTAAAATTTTTTGGCCAAGACTATGTCTGGTAGCAGCATCAATCGTTCTGGAGGTGTTAAGAGGAAGAAGGTTGTCCTAGCAATTAAAGACAAGTTACGGGTTGTTCAACCAGTGAGGCATCACAGGCAGCCAAATGTCTTCAACAAGTGAGGCGCCACAGGCAAGCCAAGCGCCTTCAACAAGTGAGGCGCGACAGGCGAGCCAAGCGCCTTTAACAAGTGAGGCGTCACAGGCAAGCCAAATGCCTTCAACAAGTGAGGCGCCACAGACAAGCCAAGCGCCTTCAACAAGTGAAGCCTCACAGGCAAGCCAAATGCCTTCAACCAGTGAGGCTTCACAGGCAAGCCAAGCGCCTTCAACAAGTGAGGCGCAAGCAAGCGCCTTTAACAAGTGAGGCATCACAGGCAAGCCAAGCGCCTTCAACAAGTGAGGCGCATGCAAGCGCCTTCAACAAGTGAGGCCTCACAGGCAACCCAAATGCCTTCAACCAGTGAGGCTTCAGCAGCTGGCAGTCAAAACTAACTTTGCTTAATGAACTGTACAGTAATTTTAAGTGTTAATTTTAGTGTTGTGTTAGTATAGGTTACGTAAATTGTTAAGAATTTTTAACTTCAAGATGTGTGGCATCAATCAAGAAGACGAACACCAACAAGGTAAGTTGAGGTATCTAGTTGAATATTTAATAATTATATGTGACAAGGCAATTCAAATTATGTTGTTTGTAGTATAAAAATAGTTGGAAATGGTCACTTTTGGACTCGTAGGTGAAAAAGTACCATTATCTGAAAAATGTGATAATCCAGCTGGGGTTCCTTCCCATATAGTCCGGATGATCGAGTGGAGACAGTAATTCAAACTGTCAATAACGGGTTTGCAGAAATCTTCTTAGATGTGCCAGGAGTAACTGTAAATCCTTCCTAATTAGATTGATTCTGGCAGCATTTTGATCCCAAAATGGCATAACCTTAGCTCTTTCATTGTCCGGAATAGCTGCGACATTGATACCAGGTAGAAGAACTGCTACTTCGGCTTTGAAATTGCCACTGAACATGCAATTCATTGAAACTCCCACGTGCATCATTTCCAAAGCATCCTGCATGGGAAAAGTATTGCAGAAATGTAAACTTATTGTTTGAGTTGAATGCACAATGTCCCACAAAAAATCGCTCAAGGCTCTTGATCGATCATTGCAAGATTTGCATGGAAACATCAGACCATTTGGGAACGCATTAATATTGCTTGCAGGAGATTTCAGGCAAACATTACCTGTAATTCCTCGATACAAGTCCGTCGACACTGTTGAGAAAGCAGATGAAGCGGTTAGTTATCCAACAGAATTTTTTAATTCTCTCGCTCTGCCAAGGATACCATCACACGTACGGCAATTGAAAATCTGCGTGCCAATTATCATGTTGTGAAATATCAATCAGCCAAAGCTTTGCAACGCCATGCGCCTTGCAGTAAAAAAAATAATCAGCAACGTCGTAGAAGCAACAATCTTGACAGGACCTTTCAGTGGTGAAGATGTCCTCATTCCTCGCATTCTTATGATTCCAACAGATATGCCATTTCAATTTAAGATTCTGTAATTCCCAATTTGATTGGCGTTTGCAATCACCATCAACAAAGCTTAGGGCCAATCTTTAGAATTGTGCAGTTTATATCTAGACACGGAATACTTATCAAAGGGACAATTATATGTTGCGTGTTCTAGATTCGGCAAACCAGACAATCTCTATATCTCCACAGACAATGGAACAACAAAACATATTGTATACCCACAAGCATTGTGAAATTAAAAAAACCGCAGCAAACGTCCCCCACACTCCTGCTGCATGCTGACAGAATAGATAGATAAAGTAGTACACGACTTGGCACACAAGGGGACACGGCGTAAACCAGCACCAACCGAGCCACGGGACGGTAAGGATAAACGTGTGGCAGTGTAACAGGCAACCGAATGAACACATTAGGCAGCCCAAATTGGGCTGACCCCATACACACCCCCAAGAGCAGAGACGAGAGGGCCCATGAAGCACAGAATCCGCACGACATGCAAAACGACAGGGAGAGTCGGAACTAAAGAGCCAAACCCAAGCCTGCCAAGTCATGCCACAACCCCGACACAGGAAATGTACCATCAAACAGGCACCCCCACCGTTGCGAAAACCGTGGAACAAGTGAGGCGGGCCCAGACTCAAGGCAGGTTAGACAAGCATAGGATAGGGGCAGGAGTACAGGCAGCGCCTCGAAAGGTCCAGATGCCGTATCCGTGAACCGGGAAGGAACATGTGGAGAGAAAAAAGCAGCCCAATATTGGGCTAATAGCCCTGAGCATGCACCTCGGTGATATGGACCACGGTTCACAGTACGTGACGTACACCCATGGCCTACGTCCAAAACATGTCAGGACGAAGGAAGCACCAAACTGAACCAACTCACCTGCAGAACATAAGCGCTGAAAGGCCATGATGCAAGCTTTCGAGTCCGTAGACGCCGGAGGCGGCCAGGGCACCATTGCTGGAGAGGAGGGGAGCATCGAAGGAGGCTCCATACCATAGAATGCATGGAATAACTCGGTGACTTCCCCCACCGCGGTGAAATGGGGCACGGATGGGGATATGATCACCACTTTTAAAATTCTGAAGGGAATGGATAGGGTTGATAAAGACAGGTTTTTAAACACTGTTTTATTGTCAGAGTGGTTAATAAATGGAGTGCATTTGGAAGTGATGTGGTGGAGGCTGACTTCATACCAGATTCAGTATAGAATATGATAGAGCCCAATAGGGCTCATTAATCCGTACAACCTTTTTTGATGGTAGAGAGGCGGCACCAAAGGCCAGAGCTCAACCCCCGCAAACACAACAAGGTGAGTACAGTGCAGCAGTCAGCATCCCAGACAACCCCCAAGCAACGGGGAACGGATTGGATGAAGAAAAGAGCGAGAGGCGATGCCCCCCCGAGAGAAAATGGATGCACAACACGTGTGTACACCGCCGGAACCAAAACAACCTCACGGCACATGCGCAGGACGCGAAAGAAAGGAGCCCAAAACTGCGACAAGTAGCCCAAAACTGCTAAAAGTACCCAAAACTGCTACAAGGACCCCAAAACTGCTACAAGGAGACCAAAACTGCTACAAGTATCCCAAAACTGCAACAATATCCCAAAACTGCCGATTGTTAACAAGTAGCCAAAAACTGCTACAAGTAGCCCAAAACTGCTACAGTAGCCCCAAAACTGCTACAAGTACTGTAGCCCAAAACTGCTACAAGTACCCGAAAACTGCTATCACTAGCCCAAAACTGCTACATTAGCCCAAACCTGCTACAAGTAGCCCAAAACTGCTACCAGTAGCCAAAACTGCTACAAGTAGCCTAAACTGCTACAAGTCCGCAGGACAGAACCCAAGCCCAATTCGTATGCAGAGGGGTGAAATGAAAACCCGAACGCCTCAGGGCAGGGACACGTAAGCCCCGCTACAGAAGGGCCGAATCCAGAGCGGGGCGAACGTGAGCACACAACCCCCGAGTCACCATCAACCCGCAAGTCCTCCACAGAGAGCCTAGAAAGACACCAGCGGGGACCACGGGGCCGAAGTCGACTACGTCCAGAAGCCACCCCGGCCCCAGTGAAAAAGGCCTGTGCGACGCCCGAGAGAGCTTGGAAGAGAAGGGGCCCACTGGGTCGAAGCACCGGAGCATCGGCCGGAGAACAGACCTGAATGCCTCCACAGCTACCCCGGAGTCTCCGGGGTAGCTGTGGAGTCTGCCCAAGTCTCAGAACCTCGAACCCCGCCCCGACCCCGAAGCCTAAACAGATGCGTAGAGGCCGGAAGCAGGAGGGGGAAAATCAAGGGCGTGGAAGAACCAGGCCGAAACAACCAAAACCCCGCAGTGTGTCCCTACACAAGCGGGGCAGCATCGGGCGTCCGGGGAAGCGACAAAACCTGAGCGCGTTACAACAACCTACCCTGCAACACGCGAGTTGCCTGCACCCACGGAATCAATCGCAGACTGGTGAATGAGTCACGAACATAGCGAGCAACAAACTCGCAGGGTTCCGGGTCGAAGGTGTCACCTATCCAACAGGCAGCATGACGAGGCAAAACAAGGAGAGTCCCCCTGAGACAAAGGGACCAGAGGGCAACCCTCACGCGCACAAAGCGAGAGGGATTCACGGTTCTCCACAATCGGAACCGAGAGCCCCCAGGGGGTTTCCCGGGCCCCTAGACTGGGTCTCCTAAGGGTTATCCCAGGCAGTGCACTGGCTAACCGCCCCCAAACTACCACAAACTACTAAAGCTTACCCAGGGACTTGTCCCCCCGTGGGGCGAAGCATGGGGTGGCTACCTACACAACGGAACATACGAAGGAGGATGGGGACAAGGCAGACCCCCCTTACCAGGCACAAACAATATAAATAAACCAACAGTGGACAACGTACCCAGAGGGAACATAAACCGGCCGCTGTTATAGGTCAAAACTAGCTGATGTGCAGTGCCCTGCGCCCCTCCAGTGTTACAACTACCACTGACCCCAAGGGAAAACAAGGGAGGAAAACTACCAAACACTCGGGGCGGCCAAACGCACAAGCAGCGATAAGCCAACAGGGTAGACCCAAGGTGACTTGTGGAAGATAACCCCAAGCACCAAGGGCGGTACTTACAGGGCACTGAGGGAAGGTGACCATAAGCACATGCAGCCCGATTACCTGTGAATAATACTCCCAGCTCGCATGTCACCGTAAGAGCAGTACTGCAAACAAGTCACAGCATGGAAACAGACCGGAGCTTGAGCCACACGACCGTGCTGATCCATCAGCCGAGGAACTGAGGCGGGGATAGCCGGCACGGTGGTCTGGGCTCCCTTCCCCCTCCCCGGGAGTGGAAAGCGCTTTGTTCCGACATGCGCGCGGCTCGTGTGCGTCATTCTTGTTAGTTCCGTTTTCTGGGGGGAGTTCTGTCCCTCGTTTGTCAATTTTGTTGTTAACAGAATAGGGGGTTGTTTTGTTGCGCTTACCTTTCTGGGTGTTTGACCCGGTCGATGGCAGATAAATGCTCCTAAAACACATGTGCATTTTCTTATGGGCCTGCTCCCTGCTCTCTGAGGGGGCACACACTTGTTCTGGCATCGTGGTTCCCGGTAGGCCGAGGCTAGATGCCGGGAGCCGGTCGGCCGAGCGGACAGCACGCTGGGACTTGTGATCCTGTGGTCCTGGGTTCGAATCCCAGGCGCCGCGAGAAACATGGCGCAGAGTTTCTTTCACGCCTATGCCCCCTGTTACCTAGGCAGTAAATAGGTACCTGGTGTTAGTCAGCTTTCACGGGGCTGCTTCCGGGGGGGAGGCCTGGTCGAGGACCGGGCCCGCGGGGACACTAAAATTCCCGAAATCAACTCAATCTAACCTCAAGTGATAACCTTAAAGAAGGCTAGAACTCCACCCACATGACTGATGCAAAATAGTTAGGGTATTCCATATAAGCTATGGATAGCTCTGGGGAGTTGTAGGGGCTCCCCCCAGAAAAACTGTACATCTTTGCAAAGAATTCGGCGCGATAGTCCACTAAGGCGTGGAGGCACTGGTCCCTGAGGCAGATCGCCGTTGCCACCACGCGCTAGTTGGCCCCTACGTTTATCAACACTTTTTCCCCGAGACAATGTCGTAACCCGATTCGAATTTTCTGAAGAAATTGGGCTCGTAATCTGAAAAGTTTGTAAAGAGGGACATTCATAGGCTGAGATGTTACTGTACTTATATATATAACGTTTGTTTATCGTGAATAAAAGCAAAACCAGTATGGTGGGTGGAGAATGCTGGCATGTGAAGGTGAGGGAGGGGAGTGGCGCCCAGTGGTGGCTGGCTGGTGTGCCGGCCATCCTTGCTCCTTTTTGACTTAGCATACCAACTTAGTGGTTCGTTATGGAAACAAATGTAGATACTTTTTTTTATTTAATTTATTATAACCATGTGTATATTGTAATACACGCAAAAGGAGTGTAGGGAAAGATTTATGGTGAGGACGTGGCAACATCTGTATACTTGTAGTGCTGTGTAAGGGTGGCCATATGCTCTTTGGGCACTAGACCAGCTTAGTGAACAGTTATGTGAATAAAACCATTGTAGATAATCCTATATATATAACTAGCTGTAACTGCCATCAGTTGCTGTGGCTCAAGGTACATGGGTTTAAATGGAAAAGAAGAAAGAGAAAGAGCACGTTTACAAGATTATG
>WNGS01007446.1:15220-31009 GCA_020271785.1 Procambarus virginalis
GGACTAGGACGGAAATGTTCACACTAATATAAACGACGAGGGGACATGGTGGAAGCTGGAACTCAGATGTAGTCACAGAGACTGTTAGAAGTTTTCTTTAGCGTGAGAGTAGTGGAAAAATGGAATGCACTAAGGCAGTTGTGGAAGCAAAACTTTATTCATACTTTAAACTAGGATGATAGAAATGGGAAGGAGTCATTGTCGTAACAACCAATGGCTAGAAAAAGGCGGGATACCAAGGGTCCAGCTGATCCTGCAAGCACAAAATAGGTGAGTACACAAATTATAAGTGGGGTCTGGTAGCTGAGCGGCAGCGACGCAGCACTGTAATTCGTGGTCCTAGATCTTTATTCTGTCCGTTTCATGAAGGACTTCATCTCCATTCTGTATCCTGCGGTCTGCCTACCTGTTATCCACCGCTTAGTTTCACTACCTTACTATACTCGGGTTGAACTTTAGTAGCCATTTTGTTGGCCAGTCATCAGTCTGTGTAGGTCATCTGTGACTCCTACTATCTTCCTCCGTCTTTATCTTCCTCATATCTTTGCATCATATCAAACTTGAGACGTACGAGGCACCCGACAGCTGAGCGGACTCCTAGACCCCCAAGGACGGGTGTGCTACTAGGCACACCCGACAGCCATGATTGCGAGACGACGACGGACGTAGTCCACTGCGCTACAGAACCAAGGTGCCACTGTAGCGGAGTTAAAGGACAAGGAACTCCAACGCCAAGACACGATAGTTAAGGCGGCGTGACCTGCGACCTTCTGGGAGGAGAGCGGGTGTGACCTTATTCACCAGGGAGGCCAGCGGGCCTCCCTCTCGTGGTGAATGAAGACACAAACGAGCGTGGCATCATCTGGGAGGTGGCGTTGGTGAGAGAGTTTGGGGCTGTGCTGCCAAGGAGAGAAAAGGGGGGGGAGGCGGGGAGAGGGTGTGGGGGGGGGGGCTTCAGGGGTAGGGGGGACCAGGGAGGTTTGGGGTGGGCAGGGGCGGGACATTAAGATCAAAAACCAACGCCCTTTTAAACGCTGTCCTCCGACCACCAGCAACACTGGCCAATTGAGAATTGTGGTGGTGTGTGTGTGTGTGTGTGTGTGTTTGTGTGTGTGTGTGTGTGTGTTGTTGTGTGTGTGTGTGTGTGTGTGTGTGTGTGTGTGTGTGTGTGTGTGACCAGGGAGAGAGGGAGAAGCAAGAAAGAAAGAAGAAGAGAGGAAGAGATAAAAAAAGAGGAGAGACCAGAGAGAGAGAAGAGGTCACGGAGAGAGTGTAGAATTGGGGGAGAGAGGAGAGAGAGAGACCCGAGAAGCCAGTGATTGCAGAGAAGAGATGACGACGGACAGGGCTCAGTCTCAGTGAGATTGGAGGAGGACGTAGGAAGGGATGAGGGAGGAGAGGAGACTCAGGGCAAGATGATGATCGATAGAGAGAGAATATCGTTAAGCAAGAAGCAGTCCTCGGTCTGGGTGGCTTGGCCACAAAAATCTTTCCTCTTCATTAAATATCGCAGCCACCAGGACGCGAACCACCGTCACACATTGTGCTCTCATTGAAATTGTTTACCAGTCTCTCAAAATGTCAAAGTCCGACTATTTTGTTCAAGTCTTTACTCCTCTTCTCTCTCTCTCTCTCTCTCTCTCTCTCTATCTCCGATCTCTCTCTCTACTCTCTCCTTCTCCTCTCTCTCTCTCTCTCTGCCTCTCTCTCTCTGTATCTCTCTCTCTCTCTCTCCTATATATCTATCTCTCTCTCTCTCTCTCTCTCTATATCTCTCTCTCTCTCCTCTATCTCTGGGTTTCTCCTCTCTCTGCTCTCTTTCTTTCTTGCTTTCCCCTCTCTCCCCTATCCCTTGGTTACACACACACACACACACACACACCCACAACACACACACACACACACACACACACAACATTACCTTCTCATGTTTGCTGACGACGCCAAAATATGAGAGGATTAAGACAGAGGAGGACAGCTATGATGACTTCAAGAAGACCTGGACAAGCTGCGGGGGGGGGAATGGTCGAACAAATGGCTGTTAGAGTTTAACCCAAGCAAATGTAAGTAATGAAGATAGGGGTAGGAAGCGGAGACAGATACAATGTATCATTTGGGAGATGGAAATACTTCAAGAGTCCGAGAGGGAGAAAGACTGGGTGTTGTTATCACGCCAGACCACGATGTCCCCTGACGCTCATTCAAGAGTATAACACAGCCAGCATATGCCAGCGGGCCAACATAAGAACTGAATTTAGAAACTTGTGTAAGAATCTTCAGAACATTTTATACCACATATGGTCAGACCAATCTGGAGTATGCGGCTCCAGATCGCATGGAGTCCCCTATCTAGTCAAGCATAAGACCTAACTGGAAAAGATTCAAATGTTTTGCCACCAGACTTGAACCCGAGCTGAGAGGTATTAGCTTCGAGGAGCGACTGCACTGCAGGAATTAAAATTAAATTAAACCTCACTTCGTTGGAAGACAGAAGAGTTAGGGGGGTACAGATCACCACATTCAAGAATTTCAGGGGAATCGACAGGGTTGAATTAAAGGACAGGGCTGTTTGTTTAACACAAGGGGCAACGCACTAGGGAACACAGGTAAAAAATGAGTGCCCAAATGAAGCACACCAGCGATATAGAAAGACCACTTTTTTAGTTTCAGAGGGGGTTGAACAAAATGTGAGGAATGCATTAGGAAGCGATGTGGTGGCAGGATGATCCTCCATACACCTAGTTCAATGTAGATATGATAGAGCCCTATTGGCTTTCAGGAAACGTACACCTGTTGATTGTACGGTGAGAGGCGGACCAAAGATGCCAGAGCTCAACCCCAGCAAGCACAACTAGGTGAGTACAACTTAGGTGAGTACACACACACCACACACCACACACACACACACACACACAGTAGGGTGGTTGAAGCTAGTCAGTACACGAAATGAATGATTAATTAGGGGGGGGGTTGGGGGAGGGCTGGGAACCATCAGGGGGAAAGCGCCAAGCCATTACGACTATATAATACTGGGAAGGGGTCAGGATAAGGATTTGGGATGGGGACGGAGGGGGAAGGAATAGTGCCCAACCACTTGTGGACGGTCGGGGATTGAACGCCGACCTGCATGATGCGTGACCGTCGCTCTACCGTCCAGCCCTTTAAGGTAATTAGCAGGAGTTAATTACTACGGTCAACAACCACGCTAAACTATGCGCCGTATATTTTAGCGTGTGAAACATCATGATGTAACACCCAACATGGGCTTGCCACACCACCCAACATGGGCTTGCCACACCACCCAACATGGGCTTGCCACACCACCCAACATGGGCTTGCCACACCACCCAACATGGGCTTACCACACACCACCCAACATGGGCTTACCACACACCACCCAACATGGGCTTACCACACACCACCCAACATGGGCTTACCACATACCACCCAACATGGGCTTGCCACACCACCCAACATGGGCTTACCACACACCACCCAACATGGGCTTACCACACACCACACCACACCTTACCAAACTGAGCTGGGTTTGCAAGCCCACCCAACATGGGCTTGCCATACACCACCCAACATGGGCTTGCCACACCACCCAACATGGGCTTGCCACACACCACCCAACATGGGCTTGCCACACCACCCAACATGGGCTTGCCACACACCACCCAACATGGGCTTGCCACACCACCCAACATGGGCTTGCCACACACCACCCAACATGGGCTTGCCACAACACCCAACATGGGCTTGCCACACACCACCCAACATGGGCTTGCCACACACCACCCAACATGGGCTTCCCACACCACCCAACATGGGCTTGCCACACACCACCCAACATGGGCTTCCCACACCACCCAACATGGGCTTGCCACACCACCAACATGGGCTTGCCACACACCACCAAGATGGGCTTGCCACACACCACCCAACATGGGCTTGCCACACCACCCAACATGGGCTTGCCACACACCACCCAACATGGGCTTGCCACAACACCCAACATGGGCTTGGTACACCACCCAACATGGGCTTGCCACACCACCCAACATGGGCTTGCCACACACCACCCAACATGGGCTTGCCACACCACCCAACATGGGCTTGCCACACACCACCCAACATGGGCTTGCCACACCACCCAACATGGGCTTGGTACACCACCCAACATGGGCTTGCCACACCACCCAACATGGGCTTGCCACACCACCCAACATGGGCTTGCCACAACACCCAACATGGGCTTGCCACACCACCCAACATGGGCTTGCCACACACCACCCAACATGGGCTTGCCACAACACCCAACATGGGCTTGCCACCCCACCCAACATGGGCTTACCACACCACCCAACATGGGCTTGCCACACACCACCCAACATGGGCTTGGTACACCACCCAACATGGGCTTCCCACACCACCCAACATGGGCTTACCACACCACCCAACATGGGCTTCCCACACCACCCCTCTTCCCTTCCATCACTACAAGTTAGGCAGCCAACACTCACGGCATCCTGTCCCCTCCTATACGGGTTTTGAGACACATTCTATACTCGGAGAATTCTCCTCCTCCTCCTCGGCCAGCTTTAAGGAGGGCTGGCAAGGCAGTATCTAAGTTGGCTGACTCACTTGTTGGATGTTCAAGTTTTTGAGGAGGCCGTAAAGTTTTGGTGGGAGCCGGCTGTCTCAAGTCCGGTCCCCAAGTCCAGCCACTGGCCTCGTAAACGTCCCTCCCACACACAGTCCCGGCCTTGAGGCGGTGAAACAGCCAGACTCGGCCCACAACGGAACCCAATATTATAGGTTGTTTATGCTGTCTTGAAGGTGGCTTGTGTGTGTGTGTGTGTGTGTGTGTGGTGTGTGTGTGTGTGTGTGTGTGTGTGTGTGTGTGTGTGTGTGTGTGTGTGTGTGTGTGTGTGTGTGTGTAACGAGAAAACTTAACGAGAAATCACAGAAGAAATTATAATGAAGAAGGAAATGTCATATATATTGTTTCAAACGACCGAGAGGTGGAAAGGCGGGGTCCAAGAACAGCAGCTCGACCAGGCATGTACCCACAGGCGACAAGACAAGAGGACCAACACTAGAGGCCAGGAGAGAGCGGGCGGTTGTTGACACAGACCAGCTGAGAGAGCCAGTGTTTGGCTCTCTCAGCCCTCCACCCATCATAGTCAAGTGGATCCCTCCCCCGTGGCCTACACCGCACGCCCCCGTGACCCCTCCCGGGCCCACTCTCAATCCCCACTGACAGCTGGAAATGTAGACGAGACACATTACACAACAGAGCTTTATACACTAGTCAATTAAGGGTTGAGAGGTGGGACCAAGAGCAGCAGCTCACCCCAGTAAGTACAGCCGAGTACATTCTTACAAGTACCACCTCCTTGGTTATCTTGAGGTTATCTTGAGATGACTTCGGGGCTTTTTAGTGTCCCCGCGGCTCGGTCCTCGACCAGGCCTCCACCCCCAGGAAGCAGCCCGTGACAGCTGACTAACACCCAGGTACCTATTTTACTGCTAGGTAACAGGGGCATAGGGTGAAAGAAACTCTGCCCATTGTTTCTCGCCGGCGCCTGGGATCGAACCCAGGACCACAGGATCACAAGTCCAGCGTGCTGTCCGCTCGGCCGACCGGCTCCTTGGTACACAAACTGCCGCCCTGAAAGCTCTCGAAGTACCTCCATCAACAACTTCCTGGCCACTCTACAAAGTATTCACAAATCAGTCGTGAGAATAGTTAAATTATTGAATAATAAACGCCACACTAAGTTAGGAAAACATTATTTGTCAAATACAGACACTGTTCTTAAGAGATTCTCCCATTTTGCGCCCGCACGATAACGTAAGATTTTAAAAGTTGACAAATGTTAATCTTCTTGTTTGAGGAGCTGTTCACTTGAGACAGTTAAGCAAGTCCCAGCTGTGTCTGGGTACAAGTGACAGGATGAACAACCCAGCGGGTTTTCATCCTATTGGGGAGTGTTGTACATGCTGCTATGGCGGTGTGTCCACTCACAGGATGAGTGGCGCTGCCCAATACTGTCACTATGGTGGTGTGTCCACTCACAGGATGAGTGGCGCTGCCCAATACTGTCACTATGGCGGTGTGTCCACTCACAGGATGAGTGGCGCTGCCCAATACTGTCACTATGGCGGTGTGTCCACTCACAGGATGAGTGGCGCTGCCCAATACTGTCACTATGGCGGTGTGTCCACTCACAGGATGAGTGGCGCTGCCCAATACTGTCACTATGGCGGTGTGTCCACTCACAAGATGAGTGGCGCTGCCCAATACTGTCACTATGGTGGTGTGTCCACTCACAGGATGAGTGGCGCTGCCCAATACTGTCACTATGGCGGTGTGTCCACTCACAGGATGATTGGCGCTGCCCAATACTGTCACTATGGCGGTGTGTCCACTCACAGGATGAGTGGCGCTGCCCAATACTGTCACTATGGTGGTGTGTCCACTCACAGGATGAGTGGCGCTGCCCAATACTGTCACTATGGCGGTGTGTCCACTCACAGGATGAGTGGCGCTGCCCAATACTGTCACTATGGCGGTGTGTCCACTCACAGGATGAGTGGCGCTGCCCAATACTGTCACTATGGCGGTGTGTCCACTCACAGGATGAATGGCGCTGCCCAATACTGTCACTATGGCGGTGTGTCCACTCACAGGATGAGTGGCGCTGCCCAATACTGTCACTATGGCGGTGTGTCCACTCACAGGATGAGTGGTGCTGCCCAATACTGTCACTATGGCGGTGTGTCCACTCACAGGATGAGTGGCGCTGCCCAATACTGTCACTATGGCGGTGTGTCCACTCACAGGATGAGTGACGCTGCCCAATACTGTCACTATGGCGGTGTGTCCACTCACAGGATGGGTGACGCTGCCCAATACTGTCACTATGGCGGTGTGTCCACTCACAGGATGAGTGGCGCTGCCCAATACTGTCACTATGGCGGTGTGTCCACTCACAGGATGAGTGGCGGTGCCCAATACTGTCACTATGGCGGTGTGTCCACTCACAGGATGAGTGGCGCTGCCCAATACTGTCACTATGGCGGTGTGTCCACTCACAGGATGAGTGGCGCTGCCCAATACTGTCACTATGGCGGTGTGTCCACTCACAGGCATAAACCATTCAGGAAACTGCAGAAGGCCTATATTGGCCGCATACATGGCACTATACTCTTTATATCCACCCTAACTCATTCATGCGTGTCACACCTAAGCCTGAAACACACTAGCGGTCCGTCTACACTACCATGTAAGTTGTACCACAAATCAACTACTCTGTTATACCAGTATTTACCCAGGTCTTTCCCAAATGTAAATTTGGGAAAGATTTACATTTGGGTATTTCCCAAATGTAAATTCCTGTAATATAAACACAATATTTCAACAGGCTCTTCACATGATGATAATTTGATTGCAATTATTTCAATTACTAAAATATAATTATTTGTCTGCCCGGAACATTAGGCTTTGACAGAATGTAAAATACTAATATTATGTAATCTCACAAACCCATTGTTATCAGTCTTGTAAACAATATTATTTATTATTATTATTATTATTATTATAATGCATTCCATGCTCCTGTTGTGTAGTACTAAGTACTCACAGTAACCATGAGGAGCAGAGTACATATACCGACATACAATGAAATTAGAAAGTAAATCTCAACTATTGACTTGGACAAACCGGTAAAACTATATTATTTGACGTTTGTTGCTTTGACAAACTATACAAACCTAACTTGACCTTCCTAGGCCTAATACACACTATCTGAGGCCTAACGTAGCACATATGTGTGCTATACTAGGCCTAGGAATATATTTTTTTTTAGTTTCATTATTTTAAAACATTTCCTCACTATCATTATACTACTATGTAAAAGTGAGTACGTGCGAGTTCTTGACTATGGTGACCCGCACGACAGGCGCTGTGTAAGCACCAGGATGAGAGTGTTTGTATAGTATTATTAGTATTTTATTAGCATGTTTTATTGCATAGGTAAATGTATCCCGTTCGGTCTGGTTGTTCGAGTTCAATCTCAATAAGTGTAAGGTAATGAAGATGGGGAAGGGAGAAAGACGACCAGAAGGTGTCTACGCCGTAAGTGGGGGCAACTGCAGGGATCGGAGAGCAAGATATCTGTTGGAGTAGATGTAACTCTAAACCAGCGCATAACACCAGACGGACATCACATACAACACAGACTGGGCGACATCAGCGGCATATGAGACGCTGCCAACATTAGATCGCTGTTTAGTAGCTCGAGGACGCTTACAAGGCTATTTACACAGTTTTGTTAGACCAGTACTGGAATATGCAGCACCGGCCTGGAAACAAGCTTATGAAGTATAGAACAATAATTGAAGAAGTACAGAGGTTTGTAACTAGACTAGTGCCAGAGCTAAGAAAGTTCAGCTATGAGGACAGGTTGAAGGAACTGGACCTCACAGCCTTGAAGAACAAACGAAACAAAGGAGATATGATCACAACATACAAGATAATGAGAAGAATAGACAGAGTGAACAATGACAACCTTAAGTTGAGAGTCATAACAGTACGCAAAACGGAAGCTTCCACTTGGGTCCTCTAGTCTACTTTCTCTCAGTTTGAAGAGGATATCCTTGTCCACCTTGCCCTTTTTTCCCTCAGTATCTTGAATGTTGTGATCATATCCCCTCGGTTTTTTGTATCGTCTAGGGCTGTGAAGTTTAGTTCTTTAGCCGCTCTTCAAAGCTTAACCCTTTTACCTCTAGCATCAATCTTGCTGCAAACTTCTGAACTTTTCAATTTTGGCTTTATGCTTCATAAGGTAGGGTTGCAGGGCCGTCGCTGCATATTTCAGTATTGGTCTAACAAATGTTATGTAGATTGCCTTCAAGCAGTCGTGAATTAGGTTCCTAAACCATGTTCTTATGTAAGACATACGCTGCTGATATTAGCGTGTTTGTGTGCACCTCTAGTGATAAGTGCTGGGATTATAGCCATCCCTAAATCTCTCTCTTCCCGATTACCTTCACAAAGGGAAGGTAATCTACAGCCTTTGTGATGTAGATACCTCCTTGTCCCTTTCTTCCTTCCCCATCTTCATTATCGTACACTTCCTGGCGTTGAATTCCAGAAGCCATTTGTTTTGACCACTCCTGGAGTTTAAGGTCCTCCGGTAACTTGCTGCAGTCTTCCTCTACCTTTACAGTCCTCCTCATATATCTATCTCCAGATAGATATATGCAAGCTCGCACCCTTGGGTAGGTCGGTCACACTAATTAGGAACAGCAGCGGTCCCAGGACCGAACCTTGTGGGACCCCATCTGTTACCTTCCTCCAGCTGAGAACCTCTCACTGTGACTCTCTGCTTCCTGTCCTTCAGGTACTCCCTTGTCCAGTTCAGGGTTGTCCCAGTTATCCCAGTCAGCTGCTCCGTCCTGTACACCAGTCTGTCATGAGGAATAATGTCAAATGCTTCTTGATAATCTAGGGAAATGCAGTCTGTCCAGCCTTCTCTTTCCTGTGTTATTTTAGTAAACCTGTCATAGAACTCAATCAGGTGTGTCAGGCACAACTTTCCCTTCACAATCTGTGCTGCATTTTCCCTGTAAAGTTTATATTCTCCGGCGCCGCTCCATCATTCCAACCTGATTACTTTCTCCAGCACTTTACACGCTATACTGTCAATGGGTGGGTGGTTGGGGGGTGGTGGGTGGGTGTGGGGGGTGGTGGGGGGTGTGGGGGGTGGGGTGGGGGGTGGGGTGGGGGGTGATGTAGTGGTGGCTGGGTGGATGTGGGGGTGAGAGGGGTTCTCACCTATCAGTACTCACCTACCAACGTCTAGAGAGGGAGTGAGGTCAAAGCTAGTATGTCCGCCTCTACTAGCCTCGTACCTGCTGCGTTAAAAAAAACTATTGTGACTTTCAAATGATGTGTCTAATGGCGCCTTAACGTCATGGGTGAAGACGGCTGCCATAACTACTTCTTCCAGAACATTCCTCTTGTTATGGCTACTTGCTGGCCTCCCTCCGCTCACTTGCGCCTCCAGCTCTCCATTGTGTCCTCTTGTCCTGCTCTCTCTCAACCTGAAGAGGCTATCCTTGTCCAAGTATCTATCCCCTCAGTACATTGTATGTTTTGATCATATCCCCTCTGTTCCCTTTATCCACTAGGGATGCGAGATTTAATTCCATTAGCCTGAACAAATCTACAAAGGCCGTGATGAGGGTTCGAACCTAAGTCAAGAGGTCATTGTGATGTTATTGTGATTTCTGTGTCCATTAGCCTATGTGTGTAGCTTAGCTCTTTACCTCTGGCACCAGTCTTGTTGCAAACTTTCAAACTTTTTCAATTTTGTCTTTCTTCTTCTCAAGGTGCGGGTGCCATGCCCGGTGATATATATATATATATATATATATATATATATATATTATATATATATATATATATATATATATATATTATATATATATATATATATATTCCAGTATGGTCTAACAAATGTTGTGTAGATAGCTTTGAAGGAGTCCTGATTCAGGTTACTAAAAAGATATCTATATTTGCCACCGTCGCATATGTGCTGGTGTTATCCTGTTTGTGTGTGCCTCCGGTGTGAGTGTCGGGATTATGCCCACTCACAGATCCTTCTCTCCGATACCTGTAGCTGCCTTCCCGTATGGTGTAGCTGCCTTCTGGTCTCTCTCTCCCTTTCACATCTTCATTACCTTACACTGTTGGGATTGAATTCCAGTAACCATTTGTCTGACCACTCTGGAGTCTGTCAAGGTCCCTGTCTTTTTCTGCAATCCTCATCTCTCTTCACGTTCCTCATCAGCTCTGCATATCTGCAAACATTTGCATGAACGAGCACACTACCTCGAGTAGGTCGTTCACATGACAGAGAACAGCGGACCCAGGACAGAGCCTGGTGGGATCCCACTTACAGTCCTCCATCTTGGAATATTCCCTTACCCAGTTGAAAGTTTCCCCAGAAGCCATACTTGGAAGCCATACTTGCAGCCCATACTTGCAGCCACTGAAGCTTTTATCAACAGCAAATGAATGATAGCACACATTTTGCCTGCAAATAAACGTGACAATGTGCAATTATAAGATTTAGGCTTATATATATATATATATATTATATATATATATATATATATATAATATATATAATATATCTATATATATATATATATATATTATATATATATATATATATATATGAACGAGAGGATTGAAGACATCGATGCCCATGATGCACTTTACTCCATCACCAAATGCTTGTCCCTCCCCAGGCTGACCTACTTTCTAAGATGTTCGCCATCTTTCAACAATATTAAATTTAGAAGAGTACGACAGCTTGTTGAAATCAACCACTAGAAAAACCCCTCAATCTTTCCCTCAGCAACTTACAGTGGAAACAGGCCCCCCTTCCTGTCAGACTCGGGGGCCTTGGCGTCCGCACAGCAACACAAATTGCTGTACCAGTGTTCCTGCCCTCTTCAGTGGGGTCTGACAACTTGGTCAAGGAAATCCTACCTGAGCACCTAGTTCAACAGGCAGGGGTACATGATTCCATCTTCACAGACTGCACAACCAATGGGTCTCTCTCGCAGGACCAGCACCCCAAACCACTGCCTTCTGAAGCCCATAAGCAATCCAGCTGGGATCGCCCCATTGCCGACCAAGAAGCTGCGACTTTGCTAGAAGCTGCGACAACACCACATGACACTGGCCCGACTTAGAGCGGTAGCAGCTCCCCATGCAGGTGAATTCCTATTAGCAATCCCAATGTCAGCAACCGGCACCCGTCTCACACCGCAGGCCCTCCGAATTGCCGTGGCTCTCCGTCTCGCTGCCCCAATCCACACCGAATACAGGTGTATTTGCGGCGAGGCAGAGGCCGACAAGTACGGGACGGCCATGGCTTTCTCTGCCAAAGGACAGGAGGATGGCATGCAAGACACGGCGAGGTCAATGACATTATTAAGAGAAGCCTTACCACAGCGGCTGTCCAGCAGTGAGAGAGCCCCGCTACCTAATTGGTCCAACAACTCTAATGAGCCTGTTGGTCGCCCAGATGGAATCACGGTGAACCCCTGGAAGAATGGTAGGACAGTTGGTGTGGGACTACACTTGCGTCTCAACTTTAGCCAATACCTATGTTGACTTCAGTGCTACTCAAGCAGGAGGAGGAGCTGCCAATCATCGGGAAGCGGCCAAGTCACGTAAATACAGAGACCTTGAGCACCACCTACAATTTTGTCCCCATTGCCTCAGAGACACTTGGTGCCTGGGGTAAAGTGCTGCTAGGTTTTTGAAGGAGTTGGGGTCTAAGCAAAGCTAATCGAAACAACTAGAGACCCTAGAGCTGCCAGTTTTCTTTTTCAGCGCTCTAGTTTGGCAATCCAGAGATGAAATGCTCAATGCATCCAGGGTTCCTGCCCACCCATCTGAGGAGCTGGAGGAGGCTTTTCAACTTGTGACAAGCAGCCTTGTACCCTGCATGTAATCAATACTGTAACTTTTTTGTGTAATGACATTTTCAAATAAGTTAGATAAATATACACACATACCAAAAGAATAGGGGTGGTAGGAGAAGAAAATATCAAAGTGTTCAGTGAGGATCCACAAGGTCTTCTCTGAGTACTCTTTATTTTCTTCTCCGAGCTATGGGTCCCTACACTTGCACCAGAGGTGGTACCCCTTCTAGGTATTAAAATATATATATATATATATATATATATATATATATATATAGATTATATAATAGTGTATTTTAATGTGTATGTATGTATTTGTATGAATAAATACAAGAGGTGTGGCGTATATATTTTATTCACATAATTCATATATCTGCATATATATGTATATTTTCAAAATGATTCATAATGAACACCACTTTTTGACACCATCAGTACAGACTGATGAAGTTAGCAGCGGAAAACAAAATAAAATGAGGAAACCAATAAAAATGAAGTCGATAAAGTTCATGGGCCCGTCCTCCAAACAATGACTCCAAAAGTAGATTCCATCCACCCGCCACACCCTGTCATTTATTAATGAAAAACAGTTATTACATAACGTACGTCACAACTGATGACGTTCGAAGACACTTGGATAAAAATGCCTAGCTGGCTGGGTTCACTGACGAATTTTTGTAGATCGAACCACAAACGCTGTAAACATAGCTGCCGTCCGTACGCCAACAACAAAGATCCAAAAGTGATTCCATGCAAAAACAACAAACGCCGAAACACCCCCTGTTTGTATGGAATGAAAAGTCCTGTAGAAGTTTACACACGACTCACAACTGCTGAGGGTATTGCGGAACGGATTGGTCGGAACAAGTAGCTTCACTGTACGAGATTTTGTGTTTCGAACCAGCAAACGCTGTAATGCAGTCCAAACCCACGGTTAACAAAATACAAATAATCGTCCGAACGAGAAGCCAAAACCGAACCCTAACTTATAGCCTATATATGCACAATATGCCTAATATATTATAATATTAATTTTATTCGAGATCCATCAATCCCGTTTTGAATGAACAGCATGTACAAGTTGATGAATGCGTCTGTGGGGTCGACCGCTGGATGTAATGGACTCGAGTCGAGGACGGGTTGATAAAGTCATTCCCACGCAGCAACTCGCCTCACTTCTGTCCACCAACATCACATCACTCGTGACTACAACTACAAGACGTAGACACTTTCAAGACACAAACCAGGGTTTTACACAACTCCCCCCTGCACTCGAGCTGTGTCAATAGGTCATTTTCCCTCTTCGCCCTTACATCTGACCACTTCTTGGGATTTCTGTGTGTAATGTAAGGCGAAGAGGAGAACGGCCTATTGACATAGCTCGAGTGCAGGGGGGAGTTGTGTAAAACCCTGGTTTGTGTCTCGGAGAGGCTGCAAGATCCAGTAAGTTCAGTAGAACTTCGGTTTCAATTCCTTTTGACCCTGTCGTAGCTCAGTCGATTAAGGCAGTGTCTGGGATGCTCCCGGACGCAGTTTCGAATCCTCGTCACGGCCCTTGTGGATTTGCTCGTTTAACAACAATTTACCCATTCACTGCTGGGTGAAGAGAGGCGTACAGTTAAGGAACGGCGCCTAGTCGATCCTCCTCGGGTAGGATACGAAACCAGGCCAAATCGCTCGCGGGGCGAGTGTGATACCACTGCGCCACTGGGACGCTAATATATATGACCAACACGAATGTAGTTTGATAATAATAAAATAATAATAATAGAAGCACGCCATTATTGAGAGATGAGCAACAGCCCACAGCAGCCGGACAAGTGAGCCAGGGATAATGAACTAATGAACTCCGGTATGATTGGTGCCACACGGCGTCAGTATGGCGCCACTCTCGCCTCCACCCATTATGCACTCACACAAAGGTTATGTGCACTCTCAATATTGAAGTTTTATTGCTGGGTAATTACTTCACGCCGGCCTCCCCCCCCCCTCCCTCCCTCCCTCACTCACTAGTTCGCCAGCACCCAATACTCCCAGTATACCCAGGCAACCCTCCCACATTAACGCCCACCCTCCCCAACCACCCATATCGTACACTCAACCATTTCACCTATTGCGCTCACATTCGCAACTCCTCCCTCCACCCCCCGGCCCCTACAACGGTAGCCATCCATATTGCTGGCGGTCATAGACAGCCCACATATCACCTGGCATGTGGCAGTCTTTCTACAGCTGCTACTCTACAACCCTCACCAGTTTCCACCTCCACCCGTTTCGATCTCCACCCATCCAGACACTACACCCACCACGCACCCACCTGCTCACAATACCAACCACCCACAACATCAACTGCCATCCACACACACACACACACCACCACACACCATCCACACATTACCCACCCAACCAATGGGGTGGGGACGTAACCTCACCATGGCTACTGGTGAAGGCTGGGTAAGTACTCATGTCACCAGTTGTCTTCAATTGTTAACATAATGCTTAAGACGGAAATCTCCCAAATATGTGGAAAAATGCAAACATATTCAGTCCCAATAGTCAAAAGAGGGGAGAGAAAGAAGGCATTAAACTACAGACCTGTGACAGTGACAAATATTCCGCTGGAAAATGCTGGAGAAAATAATCAGGTCCAGAAGTCGGGTTGGTGCATAAATTCAAGCAACTACGAATCACTTATTTTGGTGAGAGGGAGCAGTTGAAAAACAGAAGTGCAAGTGCATCGCATCAGGTTTGGAGACCCACGTGCATGGGGAATAGGTTTACAGGTTCCAAAAGATGAGAGGAAATGTCAGCACTGTGGAGAACTGTCCGATACACCACTAGAACATTATTTAACACAATGTAGAGTTGCAATCCAAATAAGATCTCGACTTAGATTCACCAGATCAGAAGGTGTTAAACACGTTGGACATGATTACTAAGCGAGCGTACGAGTCGTAAATACTCCTAAACTGTCTAAGTAAAACAGAAACAAAAAACGAGTAACATTTAGGGTCCTCGCAGAGTATCCCGGTCATAACCAAACACAAATCGAGAGTGATGGAGCATCTTGAGAGGATCGACAAAAAAATCTGTTTAAATTCAGAAATGGAAAGTCGTGCCTGACGAACTTGATTGAGTTTATAACAAGGTCCCTAAAATACGACAGGAGAAGGCAGGCTGGGTACACGATTTTTCTAGTCTGTCAAAAGGCACTTGACACTGTTCCCCCGTGATAGACTGTTGTGCAAGATGGAGAGCAGGCTGGGATGACTG
>WNGS01007449.1:0-24472 GCA_020271785.1 Procambarus virginalis
TACCTTGAGGATACCTTGAGGTGCTTCCGGGCTTATCGTCCCCGCGGCCCGGTCATCGACCAGGCCTCCTGGTTGCTGGACTGATCAACCAGGCTGTTGGACGCGGCTGCTCGCAGCCTGACGTATGAGTCACAGCCTGGTTGATCAGGTATCCTTTGGAGGTGCTTATCCAGTTCTCTCTTGAACACTGTGAGGGGTTTGCCAGTTATGTCCCTTATGTGTAGTGGAAGCGTGTTGAACAGTCTCGGGCCTCTGATGTTGATAGAGTTCTCTCTCAGAGTACCAGTTGCACCTCTGCTTTTCAACGGGGGTATTCTGCACATCCTGCCATGTCTTCTGGTCTCATGTGATGTTATTTCTGTGTGCAGGTTTGGGACCAGCCCCTCTAATATTTTCCACGTGTAAATTATTATGTATCTCTCCCGCCTGCGCTCAAGGAATACAGATTTAGGCTCTTTAGTCGGTCCCAATAGTTTAGATGTTTTACCGAGTGGATTCTAGCAGTAAAGGATCTCTGCACGCTCTCCAGGTCAGCAATTTCACCAGCAGTGAAAGGGGCTGTCATTGTGCAGCAGTACTCCACTCTAGAGAGCACAAGCGTTTTGAAAAGTGTCATCATCGGTATAGCATCTCTAGTGTGAAAAGTTCTTGTTATCCAACCTGTCATTTTTCTTGCAGTTGTGACGGCTACTTTATTGTGTTCTTTAAAGGTAAGGTCTTCCGACATGAGTACACCCAGATCCTTTACATTGCCTTTTCGTTCTATGTTATGATTTGCCTGAGTTTTGTACGTGGTTTCCGTTTTTATATTTTCATTTTTCCATAGCGCATGAGCTGGAACTTGTCTTCGTTAAACACCATATTATTTCTGTAGCCCATAGAAAGACCTGATCTACATCTGACTGGAGGTTCGCCGTGTCCTCTATGTTGCCTACTCTCATGAAGATCCTAGTGTCATCTGCAAAGGATGATACAGTGCTATAGGTTGTGTTCTTGTCTATGTCCGATATGAGGATGAGAAAAAGTACTGGGAGCAAGCACAGTACCCTGGGGGACTGAGCTCTTAACGGTTGACGGGTTGGATTTTATTTTGTTGACTATTACACATTGGGTTCTGTTGGTCAGGAAATTGTAGATCCATCTGCCTACTTTCCGGTAATTCCTTTTGAGCGCATTTTATGGGCAATAACACCATGGTCACATTTATCAAAAGCTTTTGCGAAATCTGTGTAAATTACATCAGCGTTTTGTTTGTCTTCCATAGCATCTAATGCCATATCATAGTGGTCCAGCAACTGCGACAGGCAAGAGCGCCCTGTTCTGAAACCATGTTGTCCGGGGTTATGGAGATGCTGTGATTCCATGTATTTTGTGATCTTACTTCTTAGCACTCTCTCAAAATTTTTATGATGTGCGATGTTAGTGCTATCGGTCTGTAATTTTTTGCCTCTGCCTTATTTCCTCCTTTATGAAGTGGTGCTATCTCTGCTGTTTTTAGTATATCAGGAATAACGCCAGTATCTAGGCTTTGTCTCCACAGAATGTGAAGGGCCTGCGATAGTGGTTTTTTACAGTTCTTGATGAATATGGAGTTCCAAGAATCCGGGCCTGGTGCGGAGTGCATAGGCATACTGTTTATGGCTTCTTCAAAATCCAGTGGGGATAGGGTGACGTCTGATATATGATTTGATGTTGGTATCATATCCATGAAAAATTCATTTGGGTTATCGATCTTTAGTGCGTTTAATGGCTCGCTGAAGACAGAGTCGTATTGCTTCCTCAGTAGCTCGCTCATTTCTTTGTTGTCATCGGTGAAAGTTCCATCTTCCTTTCGCAGGGGCCCGATACTAGATGTGGTTTTTGATCTTGATTTTGCATAGGAGAAAAAATATTTCGGGTTTCTCTCTATTTCACTGATGGCCTTTTGCTCTCTTTCCCTCTCCTGCGTTTTGTATGATGCTTGTAGCTTGAGTTCAATTTTTCCTATTTCGCTACCTAACCTTCTTCGCCGTTCCTGAGATAGGGTGCGACTCTCAAGTTGTACCGCGATTCGTTTTCTTCGCCTATATAGGGAACGACGTTCTCGTTCCAATCTGCATCTCTTCCTCTTTTTTCTTAGGGGGATGCGGTTTGTACATATTTCTAGTGCTACTGAGCTTATTTTTTCCAGGCACTGGTTCAGGTTCGCATTTCCTAGCTGTTCTTCCCAGTTTATTTCTGTGAAGTCCTGGTTTATTTGCTCCCAGTTTATCTGTTTATTATTGAAGTTGAATTTGCTGAAATCTCCTCCACCGGGAATCTGAACTGGTTTTGAAGGTCTATTCCCCATGGTTGTCATAACTTCAATTAAGTTGTGATCTGAGTAACAGGTATTTGTAATCATTATGTTCCTGATCAAATCATCATTATTAGTGAAAATGAGGTCCAGCGTGTTCTCCTTCCTGGTTGGTTCTACTATTTGCTGGTTTAAGGCAAACCTGTCGCACATCCGTAGCAGGTCATTTGCATGTGCCTGTTCATTAAGGCTACTTCCTGGTATTCTTTCTGATATTACTGTATTAGCCAGGTGCTTCCATTTCAGGTGCCGTAGGTTGAAGTCCCCAAGCAGGATGATGTTCGGAGCTGGATTTGTGAGGTTTTCCAAGCAGTGTTCTACTTTCAGTAGTTGGTCTTTAAACTGCTGAGGGTTTGCCTCCGGTGACTTATATACAAGGACAATAACTACATTTATAATCTCTATTTTGATTATCAGCACTTCCACCATATCATGTGGTATCTTTGCCTTAGGGTAAGGGGCAGTTTTGCACTGGTGGGGCGCAGGGTACTGTGCAGCTTGTCTCAACCAATCATGGTGGCCGGCTCTGTTCCACTTGGGTACGCTGTCCTCTTGCGGGGTTTTCTTTTTCTTTTTCTACCTGGTGTGGGTCTGCCTTCGTTCTTGCCCCTTGTGTCCCTTGTGTTCTGAGTATTTTTCTGGTGGTTCCCCCTGCTAGGTCTCTGTGGGTGTACACGTCCCGGGGGGTTCAGCTCTTAGAAAGTTGTTTGGTAGCTTTGGGCGCCGGTTAGCAGTACCCTGCCTGGGATTACCTGAGCGCGAGTCCTCTTATAGTAAACGCTCGGGACCCTGGGAAACCCCTGGGGGCGCGCGGGTCCGATGGATGTGACCCCAGATTCCCCCTTTGCTTCCAGCGAGTTTGAGGGTTGCTCTCACCCCTTGTCTCAGGGTGACTCTCTGTTTTGCCTCCGTCTGCTGCCTGTGGGGTCGGTGACACCTTCGACCCGGAGTCCTGCAAGTTTTGTTGCTTGTTATGGCTCGGTTACCCGGTTGTGCTGACTAAGCGGGTGCGGGCAGTAGGGGCATTGCGCTTTGAGCCTTGGTGGTGGCACGCTCCCGTTTGTTTGCTCCCCGGGAGCCCCGGGGCTGCCTCGTTTTGGTTCGTGTTGGGACTTGGGGGTATTGGTTGCTTCGGTTCCTTCCACGCCCCCTTTGTCTTTCCCCTGGTTTCCCCCTTCCTGCCTACATCCGGTTCCTTACCGTCTGTGGGATCGGGGCGGGGTTTGATGGTTTTGAGACTCGGACAGTCTCGGGGAATTCCCCTTCCGGGGTAGTGACGGGGGCATTTGAGCCTGTTCCTCCAACCGTGTTGTAAGTGTCTGCCAGTGGGCTCCCTTAGTATTTTCGCGGCTGCCCCGGTTTTCTGGTACGGCTTGGGCTTTGGGGGGATGGCTCGGCCCTGGGGCCTGTTGTGTAGGTTCCCAGGGCTGGGGTGGGGCTGACTTTGGGGCCTTGGCCCCGTAGGACCCCATGGGGTTTTTTCTCCCCTTCTAGGTGGGGCTTGTGGTTACGCGGAGTGGGGTTTTTCCTCCCCACTCGCCGTACGTGTTGTTGGGCGTCGGCCCCTCCCCGGGCTCGGTTCCTTGGCCTTTGAGTCGGTTGGTTCCATCCTGTGGGTGGATGTTTCCCCCTTTTTTGGACGGTGTCTTTGTCATGTTTCCCTGTTCTTGGGGTTCTACGTGACTTCTGGTCTTGGGTGCGACTGTGCCTTTGTGCGCCTTCGGGACTGGTGTTTGCTTCTGTGTTCTCGAGGGTTCAGGAAGGTTTTCGCTACTTCCCGCATTATTGGAACGTCTGTCAGCTCCTAGTCCGGGTCGCCTGGTTGGGCTGCTTGTGGCCCGGTTGGGCTACTTGTAGCCCTGTTGGGGTACTTGTAGCCCGGTTGGGCTGCTCGTGGCCCGGTTGGGTTCCCTTTGGGCTCTTTGCCTTTGCTTCGTTGGCCGGTTTTGTTGTTTCTGCTTCCTTTTTTGGCTACTTTTCTAGTGCAGTGGTCCTGGTTGGCGCCTTCCAGCAGCGCAGGTTGTGTGGTTCGGCCAGCGTGTCATGCGCCATGGAGTGTGTTTTGGTCTGGGCGGTGTAATTACCTAAGTGTAGTTACAGGATGAGAGCTACGCTCGTGGTGTCCCGTCTTCCCAGCACTCTTTGTCATATAATGCTTTGAAACTACTGACGATCTTGGCTTCCACCACCTTCTCCCCTAACTTGTTCCAACCATCTACCACTCTGTTTGCGAAAGTGAATTTTCTTATATTTCTTCGGCATCTGTGCTTAGCTAGTTTATATCTATGACCTCTTGTTCTTAAAGTTCCAGGTCTTAGGAAATCTTCCCTATCGATTTTATCAATTCCTGTTACTATTTTGTATGTAGTGATCATATCACTTCTTTTTCTTCTGTCTTCTAGTTTTGGCATATTTAATGCCTCTAACCTCTCCTCGTAGCTCTTTCCCTTCAGTTCTGGGAGTCACTTAGTAGCATGTCTTTGCACCTTTTCCAGTTTGTTGATGTGCTTCTTAAGATATGGGCACCACACAACCGCTGCATATTCTAGCTTTGGCCTAACAAAAGTCGTGAACAATTTCTTTAGTATATCGCCATCCATGTATTTAAAAGCAATTCTGAAGTTAGAAAGCGTGGCATAGGCTCCTCGCACAATATTCTTTATGTGATCCTCAGGTGATAGTTTTCTATCTAGAACCACCCCTAGATCTCTTTCTTTATCAGAATTCTTTAAAGATTTCTCACATAATATATAGGTTATGTGGGGTCTATGTTCTGCTATTCCACATTCCATAACATGGCATTTATTAACATTAAATTCCATTTGCCATGTGGCGCTCCATGTACTTATTTTGTAGAGGTCTTCTTGAAGGGCATGACAATCATCTAAGTTGACCAGACCACACACTAGAAGGTGAAGGGACGACGACGTTTCGGTTCGTCCTGGACCATTCTCACGTCGATTGTGATGAGGAAGTAGAGACAGGCAATAAATAAGCAAGAGAGAGCTGAGGAACAAAGTAAGGTGTAGTAGAGGGGATAGTAATAATAATAAGAGCTGCAGAAGGCCTATTGGCCCATACGAGGCAGCTCTTATTATAACCACCAAATGAGAAGGAGATAGGAATAAGAAGAGGATAGCAAGGGAGTGTAGGAGAAGAGAGAAAGAAAGGGAAAGAGAAAGGGAAAGAGAAAGAAAGAAAATAGAAAGGGTAGGCTTATGTTAGGTCACGTTTGTTAGAAAGATTAGAGCATTTGAGTATATACTGTGAAAGGGAAGAGTCCACAGCAACAAAGCCAGGACTCAAGTTCATGTTGGGTGCATTGTGTATTAGAGCCGATTCACAAGACGGCGTCTGTGTAGAGTAGAGGCAGGAAAGATTATTTTGGAGGAAGACCAATCAATGGGATGATTAGAATCCCTCACATGGCAGAAGAGAGCATTGTTAGTGTCTGCAGGCACCAACAATGCATAAAGAACACTTCTCTTGTGTTCTTTAAGTCTGTCATTCAGTGTACGGCCAGTTTCGCCAAAGTATTGGAGAGGACAAGACGAACAGGAAATAGAGTAGACACCAGCAGCATTAGAAGCAGGAGGAGCAGTGTGAACTAGATTGCTACGAAGTGTGTTAGTTTGTCGAAAGGCGAGTTTAATGTCAAGAGGACGAAAGGTTTTTGCTTTATGGCCTCATGACCTTAATCTTTTCCAGCCTTTCCTCGTCTCTCTTAACAATCTGGCTCCTTCTATCCATTTCAAAGTTGAGTGGGAATCTAATTCCCTCCTTCCTTTTCTTGACGTTCATGTTCACAGCTCTGTGTCTGGGTTCTCTTTCTCTGTCTACCGTAAACCCATGCATAGTGGCATGTACATTCCCTTCTTTTCCTACCATCCTTCTTCTGTTAAGAAAAGTGTCCTCGTCTCTCTCTTCCTCTACGCCCTACGCATCAGCGACCCTCAGTTTCTTGATTCTGAAATTGCCTTTATCTACAAATCATTCTCTCGCCTTGGTTACCCTTTGCATTTCATCAACTGTGCCTACTCTCAAGCTAAACGAAATTTCTTTCATCCTAAACCTGCTTCCAACACTAGTAGCACTGTACTATGCCTTCCATTCATATCTAAACTCAAAACTTTTACCAATACCTTTCGTCCTCTTGACATTAAACTCGCCTTTCGACAACCTAACACACTTCGAGCAATCTAGTTCACACTGCTCCTCCTGCTTCTAATGCTGCTGGTGTCTACTCTATTTCCTGTTCGTCTTGTCCTCTCCAATACTTTGGTGAAACTGGCTGTACACTGAATGACAGACTTAAAGAACACAAGAGAAGTGTTAAGCCTGCAGACACTAACAATGCTCTCTTCTGCCATGTGAGGGATTCTAATCTTCCCATTGATTGGTCTTCCTCCAAAATAATCTTTCCTGCCTCTACTCTACACAGACGCCGTCTTGTGGAATCGGCTCTAATACACAATGTACCCAACATGAACTTGAGTCCTGGCTTTGTTGCTGTGGACTCTTCCCTTTCACAGTATATACTCAAATGCTCTAATCTTTCTAACAAACGTGACCTAACATAAGCCTACCCCTTCTATTTTCTTTCTTTCTCTTTCCTTTTCTTTCTCTCTTCTCCTACGCTCCCTTGCTATCCTCTTCTTATTCCTATCTCTTTCTCATTTGGTGGTTATAATAGGAGCTGCCTCGTATGGGCCAATAGGCCTTCTGCAGCTCTTATTATTATTACTATCCCCCTCTACTACACCTTACTTTGCTCCTCAGCTCTCTCTTGCCTATTTATTGCCTGTCTCTACTTCCTCATCACAATCGACTTGAGAATGGTCCAGGACGGACCAAAACGTCGTCGTCCCTTCACCTTCTAGTGTGTGGTCTGGTCAACATACTTTAGCCACGTTATTGTGACTCATCGCCTGCACAATCATATAAGTTTCTTATCCTTCCTATTATCTTAGCATCATCAGCAAACATGTTCATATAATTCTGTATACCAACTGGTAGATCATTTATGTAGACAATAAACATCACTGTTGCAAGAACTGAACCCTGTGGTACTCCACTTGACATTTCTCCAGTCCGATACATTGCCTCTGATCACTGCCCTCATTTTTCTATCAGTCAGAAAATTTTTCATCCATGTTAGAAGCTTACCTGTCACCCCTCCAATATTTTCCAGTTTTCAGAACAACCTCTTATGTGGAACTCTGTCGAAAGCCTTTTTTAGGTCCAGATAGATGCAGTCAACCCAACCATCTCTTTCCTGTAATATCTCTGTTGCTCCATCATAGAATTTGAGTAAATTAGATACACAGGATCTTCCAGATCGAAAACCATACTGTCTGTCTGATATTATATCATTTCTCTCCAGGTGTTCTACCCATTTAGTTTTAATTATTTTTTCCAATATTTTGACTATTACACTTGTCAATGATAAAGGTCTATAATTAAGGGGTCTTCCCTGCTTCCACTTTTGTAGATTGGAACTATGTTAGCCTTTTTCCACACATCAGCTACAACTCCTGTAAACAGGGATGCCTGAAAAATCAATTGAAGAGGAATGCTGAGCTCAGGTGCCCATTCTCTCAGAACCCATGGTGAAACTCCATATGGACCAACTGCTTTGTTCTTATTTAGCTCCTTGAGCATTTTTTCCACTTCGTCTCTAGACACCTCTATGTGCTCTATGTTGTTCTCTGGAATTCTTATTGTATCTGGTTCTCTGAAGATTTCATTTTGTACAAACACACTTTGGAACTTTTCGTTTAATGTTTCACACATTTCATTTTCATTTTCCGTAAATCTATTTCCCATTTTCAACCTCTGAATATTATCCTTTATCTGCAATTTGTTGTGTATGAATTTATAGAATAGACCTGGTTCTGTTTTACATTTGTCTGCAATCCCATTTTCAAAATTTCTTTCTGCCTCTCTCCTCACTGCCGTGTAGTTGTTTCTCGCATCTTTGTATCGCTGGTATGTTTGGGGGTTTGGCCTCTTCCTGTATTGATTCCATTTTTGTGTCTTTTGGTCTCTGGCCCTCTCGCGCTTTCTGTTGAACCAATCCCATTTCCTAGTTCTGCTTCTCTGTTCTGGTATAAATTTTTTTGTGCCTTTATCATATATTTCACAAAACTTGACATACATCTCATTCACTTCCTTGCCTAGCAACAAGTCTGTCCAATTATACTCACTAAAAAATTTCCTAAGGTTGCCATAATGTCCTCTCCTAAAGTCAGGTTTTTCAATTGCATCGACCGTCATATTTTCTTCCAGACTATAACGCATCGCATACTTTATTCCCAAAAAGACATGGTCACTTTTACCCAAGGGAGGAAGGTACTGAATGTCAAATATTTCTTCCTCCTTCCTGGTAAATATCAATTCAAGCATAGAAGGAACGTCACTTTCCCTCATCCTCGTAGCTTGTTTGACATGTTGATACAAGAATGTTTCCAGGATGAGGTCTACAAATTTACAGGTCCAGAAATCTTCTGTTTTAGCTTCATATGCTTCCCAGTCTATGGATTTCAAGTTGAAGTCGCCGACTATCAACAGTCGTGAACTATCGTTATCCGCTCTCGCTATGATCTCTCTCATTATTGTTATAAGACCTTCTCGTTTACTAACTAGCTCCTTCTTTGACCAAGTGCTGCTTAGCGGTGGACTATATGCATTTATAATCATTAGTTTATCATCCTCATGGCAGATCTCTAGTGCTATTATGTCAACTTCTTGTGGATTGGCAGTCATTATTTCGTTCACCTTTAGGTGTTCTTTCACCAGCACAGCAACGCCACCGCCTTTCCTAATTTTTCTGTCCCGTCTCCAAATTGAGTAGCCCCTTGGGAATATGACCTCATTTAAAATAACATCTTCAAGTTTTGTCTCCGTGAGTGCAACAATGTCTGGTGTCTGCAGCTGTATTACATCACTTAACTCCAGTATCTTTGATCTTACTCCATCTATGTTGGTGTATGCAATCTTCAGGAACTTGTTCCCCCTCATCTTATTTTTCACTCCCCCTTTCTCTAATGATTTTGTTGGTTTGCCTTTATGTACCACTTTACTGGTCTGCCTACCCCTATCACTTTGTAGAAAAAAGAATTGATTTCTTCTTCATTCCTGCTCTCATTTAAACGTTTTGCCTCAGCGAGGTTCAGTTTCAGCTTCTCTCTATCTTCTTTTGAAAGATCTCGTCTTAACGACCACACTTTCCCATCATCATTTTGTAATTTTCTAGCATTCCTTAGTACTTCTTCCATCTGTTTGGCACCATTTAGGGTGATCCTCAAAGGTCGATCTTTCCCTTTTACATATCTGCCTATTCTCCTGTAGTCGCACACATTCTCTATGGTTGTAAGACCTTCCACGAGGCCAACAATTTTATCTACTACTTTCGCTTCTTCTACAGCTCTTTCTGACCTAGATGTTATCTCCTTTTCTTTGCAGCCAAAAATGATCAGGGACTTACTTCGATCAACTGTGTTTTGCACCAACTTCGGTTTAGATGCCAATTCTTTCCTCACTTCTAGCCTAATGTTTGTTTTATCTTGGTTGCTGCAGTGTTTGACTTCCTTTACTGCTTCTTCTATTTTTTCCTTCTCCTTGGCCACTTGTGCATAAGTGACTTGCATATCTTTCTTGCACTGTTCTATTCCCTGTGTAACTTCCTCCATCTGTGCTGACAAAAGCTGTTTCTCCTGTTAAATTCCTTACCTAACCTATTGTAGTCATTTATGTTTAAATTACTTTAACTTCTTCCAAAGCTGTTTTTAAGAGTCTATTTTCTTCTTCCATGGCTTTGCAATTTGTTTCCAGTTGAATCTTATCCTTGCACAGGTCTTTCACTACACCCTCAAGACATACAACTTTGCTATTTAAATGGTCATTACTTTCTTTCAATTTACTAATTATTTCTACATGAGATGTCACCAGAGTATCTAATTTTACCAACTTGTTGTATAGACTGGTTATCTCAATGCTTTCTTCACTGAATCCAGCAAAATCAAGCTCTGTTTTGTATTTCCTCTTTCCGCCGCCGGCCATCTTGAATGTTGTTCTCTGCACTGGAAACACTAGGGCAACGTTTTCTCATCCAATTTTTTCACCTCCCTTGGCACATTACTGTTATCTCACCTATTTTTTGAGTGTTTCAGTGCTGGTGTTTTGCGCCCTTTATGTTTTTGGGTACTTCGCCTCTCGCTCTTCTCCCTTGCCCCTTCGCTCCGGGGGTGTCCTGGATTCCAGCTGTGGGGAAAACGCCGAGGTTTTCCCTGTGTCATGGGTGTGGGCCGCCTCCTTCGCTTCTACCCTGCTCTCCTGCATGTTCGGCTCTGGCTTCTTCACCTGGCAGTGCTCCCAGGGTCTTCTGGGGCGCTGTTGGGTCGTGTCACGTTCGTGCCTCCGTTCGACAGGTGAGTTTCTGCGGTCTGGCGTCTTTTGGCTGGGCGCTGGATGCAAGGATGTTTATATACCTGTCTTTATTTAGGTATATTTATGTACGACTGAGACCGTTCGCACACCAGTGACTGTCCCTTTTCAACCCTTCCAGTCCCTCTTATGTGCATGTCCAACCCGTGCTAGAGTCTTTAAGGGGACCCACCTCTTTCGTGTTATGAGATGTGTGGGTTGTAATGCTGGTTATGTACTCACCTGGTAGGGCTCTCCTGGCTGTGCCTGCGGGGTTTGAGCTCTGGCTCTTGGGTCCCGCCTATATGGAAGAACTTGCGGGGTAGTACCAGTGGAGTGCAGTGGTGCGATAGGCGCAATCGGGGAACACTATATAACCATCGGAGGTCTGCGGTTGTTACATGTCCTACCTGCGAGCATATGCCATATTGCCGGTACATCCGTGGACTTCCAGGGTACACTAGCCTGTTTTTGTATAGAGAGTCTGGCCCATTCTGGCTGTGGTGGGTATGTGGGCCTGCGGGCCGCTCCCAGCAGAAGCCTGGTGGACCACCCTCTCACAAGTTTAGCCTAGCCTCGGGCCAGGCTTGGGGTGTAAATTGAACTCCCGGAACCCCATCCTGCAGATGTTGAGCAGGTTTCTCCGCCGTCGGTCGCCGGGTGTGCAGGTTCCTGAGCCTGCTGAGTTCTGTCGTGTCTCCGTTGGCCCTGTCTGGGGTCTGCCTGCACCGTTCTCTGCCTTTGCAGAAGCGAGTTGCTATTTACATGTTGCATGTTGCAGTGGTGCCTGTGGCTGCTACACGTGTGCATTGGTAACATGTTTCGCGGGGGCATGTCCTCGTTCCTGGGTCCTGTTGTGGTGTGGCACTTTGCTGCTGTTTTGTACCTAGGGTTTGCGTATGGGGTTTCCTTGTTATTTTTCGTGGTCTTCGGGTCCCTGGCTTGACCCTCCCATGTGCGTGGGGTTTCTGTTCACCCTTGGTTGTTTCCTGTGTATGTGCTTCGGCTTTCGTGCTGCCTTTCCCCAGTCGCTTTCCTGGCATCTCCTTTGGTTGATTTTGCCTGCACTTGCTGCTGTGAAGGGGGGAGGTCGCTTTTTTACCTCTTCCCTTACTTGTGCATTCCCTTGTTTCCTCCTCTGCCGCAAGGGTGTTCTTCGTGCGTTCCTTGGCTTC
Organism: Procambarus virginalis; assembly: GCA_020271785.1. Lineage (NCBI taxonomy): Eukaryota > Metazoa > Arthropoda > Malacostraca > Decapoda > Cambaridae > Procambarus > Procambarus virginalis. Next base: position 11,935 of record WNGS01007449.1, read on the forward strand.
TTGGGCGTTCTTTCAGCCTGTGTCCTATGGTGTGTTATTTGTTTTGGACTGTTTCTGGGGGCAACCTTACGTCTTCTTCGGTTTTCCTGGCTTGCCCTGCCGGTTGGCTTTTCAGGGTCTTGCAATGTCTTGCATTGGACCCGGCGTTTCTGATCTCCTGGCGGGCTTGCTTGCATTGGGGAGCTTTCTGTCCGGCAGAGTTCCATCTCCTTGTGCCGCCTGGGTTTCGGTGGTCGCGCCCGAGATTTTCCCGCAGCTCCACCTTTTTCCTGAGCTCAGAGGGGCCTTGTCGGGGCTGCTTACGTTCTGCCTCGCGGTCTTGCCTCCGGTTGGTGGTCGGGTGGCTTCGTGGCAGGTGTCCCACCTGCGTACTTCTTCTTGGCGGCAGTATGGGGTATTTTGGTGGTCCTTCCTTTTCCCTCAGTCCCTTCTTATGTTGCTGCAGTTGTTAGCGTCGGCTTGGTTTTCTGGTAGGGGTTGGGGGCCGTCGTCTTGGCACATACTGTCGCCTCTTTTCATGCGGCACTGGCGGGGCTGCTTTGGCTTGCTTTCGGTCTTGGTGTTGCTTCTACACCGTTAGTAAGCTGTCTCATGCATTGTTTCACCTCTGGCCTGTTCGTGTGCCGCTTGCACCGTCCTGGTCTCTGGTCAGCGTGCTCTGTCTTCTCCTCGGTTTGGTGGTGCCCCTTCGGTTCCGGTTTGTTTTTTCGTTGGCTCTTTTTCCTGTTGGCCTTTGTCTCTGGGGGTCGGGTTGCTGGGCTTCTTGCTCCTCCGCTGGGGTTTTTCTGCTCCTTCGGTTTTAGCGTTTTGATTGTTCGGTGGCAGCAGTCTCCATCTTTTCTGGCTCGGGATGAGGCTGCTGCGTTCCGGAGGGGTCCTTGGTTTGTTGGTGTTTGGTTTGTCGGGCTGGGGATGTGTTGTGTTTTGTGTTCAGATGTGGCCCTCCACTGTTCTTTGCGTGCCACGGCATCTGTGTCCGGGGCATGTTTTGAGTTGATCCGGTTCCGTTCTTCCATGTTCGCGGGTGACGGTGTCCCGGGTTGTCAGCCATGTTCTTGCGGCTACCTGCCTGTGTTCTTCCCCCTTGCCTGTGGCGTTCGTGGTTTTGCTGCTCTTGCTGCCATCTGGGTGGCGTGTCCTTGCTGTCATTCGGGCACGGATCTTTAGGTATAATCAGGTATATAGGTATATAGGTATACTTTAGGTATACTTCAGGTATAATCACCGACAGTACTACAGACCATTACCCCACATTTCTCTTAACTAACATTAACAAACCACCTCTAGAGTCAAGGGAGATAAGTTTTAGGCTGCACAGTGAATCTGCTATAGGCAATTTTATAACTGCTGCTGATAATGTCAACTGGGAGTCAGAGTTAGGTAACATAGGGGACATCAACCTAGCAGTACAATCTTTTCTTCAAAAAACTCTAAGCCTTTATAACACCCACTGTCCTATGCTTACAAAACAAGTCACTACCAAAAGGCTTAACAATCCCTGGCTTACAAAGGGAATACTTAAATCCATTAATAAAAAACATGACCTTGAGAAGAAGTATAGGCTAGGAACCGTCTCTAAAGAATTCTCAAAGAATTACTCTTTACTGCTATCTAAGATAATTAGACGAGCCAAAACTAAATACTACGAAGATAAATTTACCCAAATAAAGAGCAACATTAAAAAAACTTGGAGCACAATTTCACAAATCTTGGGATCAAAGAAGATTTTAAACAACAAACCAACACTCCTGTCAAATAACGATGGTCAGCTTTCAGCATCTGATTCTGCTATTGAGTTCAATAGGTTCTTCTCTTCCATTGGGTCATCCCTTGCAAATGATATTCCTTCTTCCAGTACTGAGGTTAAGGACTACCTTTCAGGTAACTATCCACAGTCTCTGTACCTAAAGCCTACTAATTCCACTGATGTCAATGAGATAATCCTTTCCCTTAAAACCAAGTCTAGTGCCCTTGAGGAGATTCCGACATTAATTTACAAAAAAGCCTCCAGATCCTTAGCCCCTGCAATTACATTGCTCTTCAACAAGTCACTTGAACTCCAAACCTTCCCAGATATTCTAAAAAAAGCGAGAGTAACCCCTGTCCACAAATGTGGTGATCTCACTGATGTTAACAACTACAGACCTATTTCAATCCTGCCTAACTTATCAAAAATTTTTGAAAAACTAATCTACAAGCAGCTTTACTCTTATCTAGCCAAGCACAATATACTTAGCTCTTGCCAATATGGCTTCAGACCTAAAAAAAGCACTAACGATGCACTTATTAGTATGATTAACTTAATTCATGCAGCTCTTGATAAAAATGAGTTCCCTGTTGGGTTATTTGTGGACCTGCGTAAGGCTTTTGACACTGTGAACCACCAAAACCTTCTTCTTAAATTACATCATTATGGAGTCAGAGGACTCTCCCTGCAATACCTCAAATCTTACCTTACTGACAGACTCCAGTATGTTTCTGTGAACAATTCAATTTCTCCTACCCTACCCATCAACATTGGTGTTCCTCAGGGCAGTATACTTGGCCCTCTCCTCTTTCTCATCTACATTAATGACCTTCCAAATGCCTCCCAACACCTTAGACCAATTCTATTTGCTGACGACACAACCTTCATTTACTCCAGTCCTGACCCCCTTGCTCTAAATGCCACAGTAAATACCGAGCTTAATAAAGTCCATCTTTGGCTAACTGCCAACAAACTCACCCTTAACATTGACAAAACTTTCTATATTCTGTTTGGCAATAAATCCTCTAACCAAATAAATCTCAAGATTAACAATACCCAAATTTGTAACAAATTAGATGGCAAATTCCTTGGCGTTCTCATTGATCACAAGCTTAATTTCCAGGGACACATTCTAAATATATCAAAAAAGTTTCAAAAACTGTTGGCATTCTTTCTAAGATCAGATATTATGTACCCCGCCCTGCCCTGGTGACTCTCTATTACTCCCTCATCTATCCATATCTCAACTATGGTATTTGTGCTTGGGGTTCTACTACCCAAAATCATTTACGTCCTCTAATTACTCAACACAAAGCTGCTATTAGGACAATATCCAACTCTGGCCCCAGACATCACTCGGTACCCCTACTCAAATCTCTCAATATGTTAGATATTAAGTCACTGCACATTCTCTCATGTGTATTATACATATATAAAACGCTGAACTGTAATGCCAATCCTGACCTCAAAAGCTTCATTGAAAGCTGTAACAGAACCCATGAGCACCACACCAGAAATAAATACAGTTTTGATATTCCAAGAGTACGACTTAACCAAACTAGAAATGCTCTACAAATCAAGGGACCCAGAATGTGGAATGACCTTCCCAACCATGTTAAAGACTGTACCTCTCTCAACCAGTTTAAGATTAAAACTAAACACTACCTGATAAACTCCCTGTAACCTACCTTACCCCTCTATTGTCAACCCATGTCTTATTTTTTTTTTTTATTCAACGCTGTTTGTCTACATATTGTATTTGTGCTGCTTTTCAGTCATGTTCCCCCCTTTTTTTTGTACCTTTATTGTATCTGTTCTCAAAACATTTTATTCTTTTTGTCCAATTAGTATTAAGTTTTAGATATTAATGTTTTCTTGCCCGAAACGCATTGCGTAATAGTGGCTTTAGGCATTGTATGTACTAGCTCTATCTATAAATTGATCCACTTATGTAAAATCTCTCTATGTATGTACCTTTCCTGAATAAACATATTATTATTATTATTATTATTTTTAGTGTTCGTACTGGGGCCTTGCTGCTCGTTGTCTCATGTTCCCGGGCCCTTTCGGGGCTGGAACACCTTGGGAGGCGTTTGCTGCCGGTTGTCTCGCTTCAGGGGGGTGCGTGGTGTCCGCCTCTCGGTTCCGTCCCTTTGACATTCCTCTGTGGGTAGTTAGCTCCGGGGGCTGACGGGGCTCCCCCCCAGGAAACCAGCGTTGAATGTAATGAAACGCCATTGTCTGGGTGAGACCCGGAAGCTCCCCGGCAACCCTCCCTCCCTCCGGTCGGCGGTTTTTCGCGTGTTTTGACATCCAGCCTCAGAACTGATGGGTGGATAGCTGGAGTGGGAGGTCAAGGGCTCCCCCTTCCTCCCCCCCCCCGGGGAGGGGGGAATTGCACAGACAGTGGCGCGGTGACGTGTGACGTCATACTAGTTTGCTTGTTTTCTGTTGGAGTTCTATCCACTAGTTCGGCTTTTGGAAGCAATTTTAACCAGAATAGGGATTTGTTTTGGAATGCTTACCTTTCCGGATGCTTGACCCAGTCGATGGCAGACATAGAATGCTTCCAACCACACGGGGGTCTCTATAGGCCATTGCTCCCCTTGCCTCTCTGAAGGGGCCAGGTTCTGGCCGTGGTCCGCGGTAGGCCCTAGAACTCCATACACATGACTGCTGCCAAAGTCTGACATTAGCATATCAGCCTGGTAAAGCTCCGGGGAGCCTCCGGGTCTCACCCAGAAAATGGCGTTTCATTACATTCAACGCTGGTTTTTTGCCAGACTTCCTTGGTCTATTGCGCCCAAAATATGTCACCTACAATGTTTTTTCCCCGTGCTCAGGGAACACAAATTAACATTTTTAGAAGACGAAATAATTTTTTAGATTTTTCTTTTCTTGCGCACAGGGGTGTAAATCTCCTCAGGACCCCTTAGCAGCTTAAGGGTTAATGGCCTCTTTCATACCGATCTGCCGGTAATAACGACTAGTTTGGGAGACCGGTATCTGGAGCTACATATACTGGTTTGGCGGTCGATATAACCATAGGTCGGCATTGAGTTTGTTTTGGTATTGGCAGACCCTCACATGGCACCAGGCCACCGACCTCCAAGGCATTCAGGGAGGAATGGGAGGCATTGAGGGGGAGAGGCAGGGAGTGTGTTGGTGGTGAGGGAGGGAGAGTGTTGGTGTTGGTGGCGAGAGAGGGAGAATATTGGAGGTGGTGGTGGTGAGGAGTGTTGGTGGTGAGGGAGGGAGCATATGGGGGGTGGTGGTGGTGAGAGAGGGAGCGTATTGGTGGTGGTGGTGAGGGAGGGAGGGAGAGTGTGGTAGTGGTGGTGAGGGAGGGAGGAGAGTGGTGGTGGTGAGGGAGGGAGGAGGAGGAGGGAAGGATTGCTGGCCAGGCGATGGTTGCCAAACCTCTCACCATACTGTATTAACATTTTTAATCTTGTAAAATATTTATGCCAAAATATGTTAATTTTCATATATTACTATACATTATTAATCATTAACATGCTTTATGGTTTCCTATTTATTAATTAAACTAGTTCTAATTCATTACCCCCAAGCTGCTAAGGGCTATTTGGCCTTTGTCACCCACAGGTGCATAAAATAAAAATTAATTTTTTTTTCTTGACCAGTTAATTTGTGTTGCCTGACCACAAGAAAAGAAAATTTACTGTACTTAACAATGACATAAATGAGCCAACAATATGAGCGATGACGTCACACCCTGCATGCTCATGCAAGGTGCGTCCCGGAGGCGTCGCGCGTGGTCTTCAAGCAGCCAGAGTTGCCATGAATCCATTTTCGTGGCATTATTTACTGTGTCCAGGCGTATTTTATCACAATTTTTTTGCTAATTATGTTGCATATAATGTTATTGATGTTCATTGATAATCCAACTTGCTTACATTAGTATACACATGTGCACATAAATGTTTTCAATTATGCCATTTGTAATTGTATTCACATTTGTCATTATTATATTTACACACAACCACGCACTATTTACAGGTTTTTGCAACATTATTGCACATTTAGACGTCTTGGAGAGAGTAGTGGGCGTTGAAGCAGTTGACAGCACACAATGGGACTGCATACACTTCACACCATGTTTGCACAGTTTATGTTTCTGTGGTCTCTTTTTTGTTGTTGTTGTTGTTCGACAAACTAAGCAATCACGTTAGCCTATTGCACACTTTCCAGCTGGTGGCAAATGTTTTAGTCTGTGTCCTTGAAAGCCCTCCATGTAAGTGAGCCTGGGTGTAGTAGCATGCTGCATCACTGGTTTCATGATGGGTCTTTGTATACTAGGAATTTCTTTGCCAAGTTTTATTAGAAACTGTGTCACAAGTGTAAAACCAAACGAATGGAAACTTGGTTTACTTTCAGTTTTCACCAGATACATATTGTATCTGTACAGCATGCTTACGTCAATAAGATGGAAAAACACTTTTTTCGTCCACTTCAATGTTTTCCTAACACACTCAACAGCACCCACCATCATGTCAGGTTTATCAACCAAATGCATGTTGATATTATAGTCAAGAACTCAATCTGGCTTATATACTGGTTGTTTCATTACTCAGTTCACCTTGCCACTGTTCACCATTGTACCATCATGAACGGTTGTCAGCAAGTTCACTTCTCTTTTCTTTCCACCTGATAGAGAGTATTTGATCACTTTTTCTTAGCTGGCAGTCACCAACTTCAAGAATATTGTCAAACATTGGCATTTCCCTTCTTCTTGGCTTTACTGTACCAACCACTCAGTTCTATTTTCAATCAAGAACCTACCTAGCAAGGACTTGTATAGTAGCTATCCATGTATAAAATGTGACCCTTGTTCATCCATGGTACCATCAGTGACTTCACCACACTACCTGAGAAACCATGTCGGTCGTTACCGGGAATGTCTACACGGCTAGCAGAATACAGAGTCATGTGTAACACGTATCCTGTTTCACAATCACAAAAAGCAAAGAATTTCAATCCAGATCTGTTTCATTTGGAGGGAATATACTGCTTGAATGCAACACGTCCTTTAAAAAGCACAAGGGATTCATCAATTACCAGCTTCTACGCTGGTCCGTAGAAATCTCTGTACTTTCCAATCACGTCATTCATAATGTGCCTGACTCGCTAAAGTCTATCATCCTCTGTCCAGTCTTCATTACTTGCTAAATGAAAATACCTGAGGAGTATCTGAAACCTGTCTCGGGAAATATATTTCCCGAACAAAGATGTTGGAACAGTTAGGTCTTTGCTCCAATAATCTGAGATAGCGTGTTTTACACAATATTTCATCAACATACATAGTGGCAAAAATTACATACATTTCACCTACAGTAGTGTAGGAGCTTGGCTGCGCGAGACGCTGTTGACGCGACAAAATCTCGCTTTGTAACACCACTAGCACTAGCAACAGGCGTAGTAATACTATGCTCTGAATCCACTTCACTAAAACCAGAAAAAGAGTCACCTTCCTCTGACACGTTGCCCAAAATATCCTCATAATCTAAATAAGTACAAGAACTGTGTGGTCGTAGGTGAATTGGAGTAGATACTGGGCGAGGCGGCACCGGTGAGCATGTAAGCCTCGCCATGGGAGCAGGCTGTATCTCAAATTCACTGTCTGTGCTACTATCATTGGACTAAGTGATTGCGTAGTGCGTGCCTGGGAGGCGTTTGGCCGTTCACTCACCATGGTGACTGCTGGGTAACTGAGGCCTCCCACGCGTTGGTGGCGAGAGCAGGATTTCTTTTATAAATGGCGGCTGTTTACTATAGCCCCTGGGCAGCATATAGGCCCCCCACTCCGCTGTCCATTCAAATCTTGTGCTGCACTCCATCACGTCATATGACGTGTTGCACACTTTTGCGTTAGTTCCTCATCAAGTCATATGACATGTTGCGCAGTTTAAGGGTTAATTTACTTGTTTGTTTTAATAAACATTGTTTGGCATTTGTACTCGAATATGTGAAAGTTGTAGGTCAATATGTGTTGAAATGAAGTCAAGAAAAAATAACCCCCCAAAAAAACAAAATATAGGCATAATTATAATAATTATAATGATTTAGAGGATATATTTAAGGTATACTTTATATAAGTCAAAAAGCCATAAACTGGTCCCTAATCATCAAAACAATCTAAAGAAACAAGGAAAATAGAGTTCAAAATCTGAAAAAATGCCAAAAAAATTCAAATTTCCAAGTTCTGCCAGTTATAACTGATTTATTTATTGACCAATTTAATTCTATCTTCACATAGTTAGGGATGGAGATGCATTCTCCAGGATGCAGAGGTTACAACAAATTAGATGAAACAAAGAAGAAAAAACAAAAATAACAAAAAAAATATCCCCCCCCAAAAAAAAAACTGTGGACATTGGTGAAACAGGTATTCCATTGGACAATTTATTTGTATGATATATAACAAAATAGCATAATAACATACTCATTATTATTTGTGTTATGTATTACTCAGCAATGCTAAAAAAGCACCAGATGCAGATCCCAAAAATGTTTAAATATGCTTAGGAAAGGTGAGTGTCGATTTGGATCAATATGTATTTTTCCATCCTGAGATGTGCCAACCTCACTGGAGGACAGAAAATGCTATGACCTCAGCTGCCCATACTTTCACGTGAAAGGCACGGAACGCTACATAAAGAGTGGCAAGCAGGATAATGAATTTGGAGGAAATTCGATAAATTTTTTATACCAGACCGAGAGAGAATTCAAAAGGAGGAGCATGGAGAATGTATGGAACTGGATGCCAGACCCACTTGCATACCAGAATTACAGATACAACTACACACCGAAAGGGAACCACAACTACAACAGGCAACTGCCCTACAACAATCAGCACTGGTCAGAACAAACTCAATATGTCCACGCATAATGGGCTTGCCGAAAAAGTCTCCCAGTCAAACTATCACTAATAGAGTAACCTCATTCATCTTTGCCAACATACAAGGACTGAAAACAAGAACAAACAATAAAGTACAGTTCATAAATGGCCTCCTCACGGAGTCAAATGCAGTATTTGGAGCTTTCACAGAAACCCATGCAGGGGAATTCTTGGACAGTGAGATCTGGATTCCAGGATATAACCTATACAGGTGTGATAGGAAATTAGGTCACATGGAGGAGTGGGTCTGTATATTAGGGAAGACCTTGTGTGCTCGGAGCTCCTAAACGTTACAAATGAGGTGATAGAGGTACTGGGATTAAAAATAGAGAAAATAAATTTAGTGATTATTCTAATATACAAACCGCCAGATGCAACGGCTGAGGAATTCACAGAACAGATAAACAAAATAGAGAATAGCCTTGATAATTTGGAGAACCCAATACCTGATATTATCTTCTTAGGTGACTTCAACTTGCCTAGTCTCAGGTGGAGAATAGCAAACAATAATATTATACCAGGGAATCTATCAGGACCTAACCAACCACAGATTAGAGAACTACTTAGATTCTGTGACAAATTTTCACTCAGTCAGCAGATATCGGAGCCAACGAGAAATGAAAATATTCTAGATCTGGTCTTTACGAACAATGAAGACATTATCAGAGACATTACGATATCAGATACCACATATTCAGATCACAAGCTCATTGAAGTGCAAACTACCATCAATACTCAGAATAGACCTAAAACGTTGATAAAGCGAGAGGGGCTATTCAGTAAATTCAATTTTAATAATAAAAGGATAGACTGGGAGATAATAAACAGGGAACTTAAAAACATTCCATGGGAAACTGTTTTAAGTAATAAAAGTCCTACAGAAGGAATAGAAAAACTGACTTCGGAAGCGTATCAAGTCTGTCTGAAACATGTTCCTTTGAGGAAAGCCAGAAAGAGATCCAACGTAGAAAGAGAACGCAGAAGACACTATAAACGCAGGAAAAGAATAACGGAACTGCTTATGCAGACACGAATTTCCCGTCAAAGAAGGAATAATTTAAATAGGGAGATTGAAGAAATCGAGCGGAAATTGAAACACTCATATGAAACTGAAGAAAGGCAGTTAGAACAGAAAGCAATTCAGGAAATAAAGAAAAATCCAAAATACTTCTTCACATATGCGAAATCAAAAGCAAAAACTACTGCCAGTATTGGACCTATTCGTACAAGTGAAGGTTCATACACGGAGGATGACAAAGAAATTAGTGAAATCCTAAAAAAGCAGTATGAGGACATGTTTAGCACTCCAATAAACAACATGAAAGTAGAAGATCCAGACAATTTCTTTATGCGGGATATCCAAACCCCTGTAAATATAACTGATATCAACACGAGCGCACTAAATTTTGAAAGAGAAATTGAAAACATGCCCATGCACTCGGCCCCAGGTCCAGACTCATGGAATTCAATATTTATAAAGAAATGCAAAGTGCCGGTAGCACAGGCACTCAGTATAGTGTGGAGGAAGAGCTTGGACACGGGGGAGATACCAGATGCACTTAAAGTAGCAGACATAGCCCCTCTACACAAGGGAGGGAGCAAAGCATTGGCAAAGAATTATAGACCAGTTGCACTAACATCGCACATAATAAAAGTATTTGAGAGAGTGATTAGGAGTCAGGTCACCAATTTCATGGAGACCAATGACCTTCACAACCCAGGCCAACATGGATTTCGAGCGGGAAGATCGTGCCTCTCACAGCTACTTGAGCACTACGATAAAGTCACTGAGGCATTAGAAGAAAAACAGAATGCTGATGTGATATACACGGACTTCGCAAAGGCTTTCGATAAATGTGACCATGGCGTGATAGCACACAAAATGAAGTCAATGGGAATAACCGGTAAAGTAGGACGCTGGATACTCAGTTTTCTGTCAAACAGGACTCAGCGAGTAACGGTCAACCATATAAAATCTAGTCCAAGTGCAGTTAAAAGCTCTGTACCTCAGGGTACAGTCCTTGCACCGCTGCTTTTCCTTATTCTCATATCAGATATAGACAAAAATACAAGTCACAGCTTCGTATCATCCTTTGCAGACGACACAAAATCAGTATGAAAATTACCTCGGCTGAAGACATTGAAAAACTTCAAGCTGATATTAATAAAGTTTTCGACTGGGCATCAGAAAATAATATGATGTTTAACAGTGACAAATTCCAGGTACTCAGGTACGGTAAAATGAGGACCTTAAACATAATACAGGGTACAAAACACAATCAAATGTGCCCATAGTAGGAAAACAACATGTAAAGGATTTGGGAATAATGATGTCTGACGACCTAACGTTTAGGGAGCATAACCAAGCAAATATTGCGACAGCCAGAAAAATGATAGGATGGATTACGAGAACTTTCAAATCCAGGGATCCCATCACAATGCTTGTACTCTTCAAGTCACTTGTGCTGTCCCGTCTTGAGTACTGTTCAGTACTCACTTCCCCCTTCAGAGCAGGAGAGATTGCTGAAATAGAGGGAATACAGAGAACATATACAGCACGTATAGACGCGATAAAGCACCTAAATTATTGGGATCGTCTCAAAGCTCTCCAAATGTACTCACTAGAAAGAAGACGAGAGAGATATCAAATAATATACACCTGGAAGATACTGGAGGGCCAGGTCCCAAATCTACACAGTAAAATAACAACGTACTGGAGTGAACGATATGGAAGAAAATGCAGAATAGAACCAGTGAAGAGCAGGGGTGCCATAGGCACAATCAGAGAACACTGTATAAACATCAGAGGTCCGCGGTTGTTCAACACCCTCCCAGCAAGCATAAGAAATATTGCCGGAACAACCGTGGACATCTTCAAGAGGAAACTAGATTTATTCCTCCAAGGAGTTCCGGACCAGCCGGGCTGTGGTGGGTATGTGGGCCTGCGGGTCGCTCCAAGCAACAGCCTAGTGGACCAAACTCTCACAAGTCAAGCCTGGCCTCGGGCCGGGCTTGGGGAGTAGAAGAACTCCCAGAACCCCATCAACCAGGTATCAACCAGGTATATCCACTTTGTGGGCACTTCTAACTACTATTATTCTTCTTTTTGCATTGGACAGGTGCTTGCATCTTTTTATTACTGCCTTATCCCTCAGTTCCAGTTAATAAGAGCTGTTCTCCTTATTAACAAAACCTTTTATAAAAAAAAATTGTCTAAATCTGTTTCTAAAAATACTTGGATGAAACTTTCACGACGCTGAAGCCAATTATTTGGAGATTTGTTTAACCACTGGACTGCGCCTACCGAGAAAACTCGGTCGGTGGGAAACTGCGCCAATTGAGAAAGGTTGGTCTGTGGGAAACTGCTACAACCGAGAAAAATCGGTTGGTGGGAAACTGCGCCAACTGAGAAAACTTTTCTTGATTTTTTCGTACCCATTCAAAAAATGTGCACGGTTGGTTGTGTACGAAATGGACTCTTAGGACCTTCAGTGAGAGGCAGCCATTTTGGAAACAATTCCCAAAATGCCCTAGGACTGCTGGCTGTGTTAGTACTGAGTGAGCAACCATGGGTCGCGCACCCGCCTCTGGCTCCCACACACCTGGCCTGCGCAGTGTTGAAAGATTGTGCGCTATCGGTGAAATTTTAGCTTTATTGTTTGAAGAACATAAGGGCCGTGATATTTGTGAAGCTAGGCTCAATAAGGACCTAACACAAAGGTCGGATGCAAGTGATACAGCACCTATGAGGACGATACAGTGAGCATATCCAGTTGTAACTCTGAGCACCACCCTTGCCCCCACCTATGCTGTAAATCTCCAATTTATATAGATGATACATAGATGAATCGTTTTCTGCATTCAGTGATGAT
>WNGS01007453.1:0-14749 GCA_020271785.1 Procambarus virginalis
TTCTTGTTTTTGTGTTTTATGCTTATTGTTATGTACTTGTTCTCCATGTACTGGTCTTTGCATTATTGCTACTGTTGTTTATGTTGTGATGCGTGTGTTGTCTGGTAGTTCCTGAGTCTAGTTGTTAATAGTTTCTCTTTTATGTGACTCAGTATTATGTATTTATTGTGCTTAAATAAAAAAAAAAAAAAAAAAAAACTTGACTCTCTTCACACATATATACGTTGCTCCCACCTAATAGTGACTCTTTGCCTCTCAATTTGTGACACACACCTACTACACACCTGTACCTTAGGTTTAGCAGGTGTGGCGAGGGTACAATAGCGAGAATGGTGGCTACAGAGGTATGAAGGTGTGTGTGTAGGGCAGGCGGGGGGGGCGGAGGGAGGGAGCCGCGCGCTGGCCGACCCTCACCTCAACCTGGAGAATAGTGTTGCCACAATGTACGCCACATTCTCCATTACCACTCCCACCAACCAACCCATTAATAACCGTCAATGACACTCCTCGATTCAACAAGAGTGTGGTTACATCATCACTTTACTTAAGTGACTTTGGCCATAAAACACCCGCCAACACAACCAGTAACAACAACAAAACACCTTAATTCCACTGCCAGCAACAACACCAGCCAGCCAGCCAGCCAGCCGCTCTAGCTCAACAACAACAAGCCTTTACTGCTATTTAAACACCACAATTGTTGTTATCATTGAGATTTTATCACTAATTCCCAGACAGTATCTTGGCTAGCCTAGCCTCACCTCACCTCACCTCACCATACTTGAGATGAGCAACAAGATGTGGGTTTGTTTGGCCAAAATGTGACCCACTGTAGCTTTGAGAATTGGCCTATTTTCGGTATAAAAAGTCGCAATTTCAAACTGCGAATACGTGCAGAGAGCCACAATTTGGCTCCAAAATATGGCTCAGGAATTGAATTTGGAATGTTTGGGATATTTGGAAAACTGCAGGGGGTGGGTTTGGGCAAAATGTGACCCACTGCAGCTTTGAGAATTGGCCTATTTTCGGTATAAAAAGTCGCAATTTCAAACTGCGAATACGTGCAGAGAGCCACAATTTGGCTCCAAAATAAGGCTCAGGAATCGAATTTGGAATGTTTGGGATATTTTGAAAACTGCAGGGGGTGGGTTTGGCCAAAATGAGACCCACTGCAGCTTTGAGAATTGGCCTATTTTCGGTATAGAAAGTGGAAATTTGAAAGTGGGGTGGGTGGGGGTTTCAGGTGTCGGCGGGTGGAATAATTGGTTGTGATTTTTTGAGATAGGCTATATAGGGCGAGCTTGTGGGGGCGGGCTATTTACGTGAGTGGACACAGGGCTGTGGTGTACAATGTGTGGGTTGTTATGTGGTGGTTAATGGTAGGGTGGAGATTGGCGGGTGGTTGTTGGGTGGGAATGGGTGGGGAGTTTGTTTGTCCATTTGATGGTGGCGGCTTGAAAAATGTTTGGGGAGGCAGGCAGCAGGGGTAAACGAGGAGTGAGAAAAGTGTGGTGGTGACAATGGCGGTGGTTGGTTGGAGCCGTTTTGGCTCAAATAATTCTCGTTTTCTGTTGGTCTTCCCACATTGAGGAGGGACCCTCCCCTCCTCCTCCTCCTCCAGCTGTTGGCTCTCCTTACATGTTAACACGTTGCTCCTACCTCAATAGTGTCTTTTTGCCTTCTCAATTTGTGACACACACCTACCTACACACCTGCACCTTACGTTTAGCAGGTGTGGCAAGCGTAATAAGAGCGAGAATGGTCGCTACAGAGGTAGAGAGGTGTGGGAGCTTGGCTGGGCTGGACGGAGCCTTCCCTCACACACCACCCCAGCCCCCACCCCCACCAGGGGGGCAGCCTCGCTCCTGCCACTCCTCCCCACACCTTAACACGTTGCTCCGACCTCAATAGTGCCTCTTTCCCTTCTCAATTTGTGACATATACCTACCTACACATCTGTACCTTAGGTTTAGCAGGTGTGGCAAGCGTAATAAGAGCGAGAATGGTCTCTACAGAGGTAGAAAGGTTTGAACTCCAGCAGGCGGCGGGCGGGAGGTAGGTAGCCGGCCGGCCGGCCCTCAACTTGCGATGGTGCCACAGTGTATGCCTCATCCTCCTCCATTACCACTGCCAACCCATTAATAACCGTCAATGACACTCGATGCAACAACAGTGTGGTTATATCATCACTTTTTATTCATACACTTTGGCCATAAAACACCTGCCAATACCTGCAACACCCTCCACTTGCCGGCAATGTGGCAACAACAACACCACTTGACTCTCTTCACACACATATATACGTTGCTCCCACCTCAATAGTGACTCTTTGCCTTCTCAATTTGTGACACACACCTACCTACACACCTGTACCTTAGGTTTAGCAGGTGTGGCGAGGGTAACAATAGCGAGAATGGTGGCTACAGAGGTATGAAGGTGTGTGTGTAGGTGCAGGCGGGGGGGGGGGGGGAGGGAGGGAGCCGCGCGCTGGCCGACCCTCACCTCAACCTGGAGAATAGTGTTGCCACAATGTACGCCACATTCTCCATTACCACTCCCACCAACCAACCCATTAATAACCGTCAATGACACTCCTCGATTCAACAAGAGTGTGGTTACATCATCACTTTACTTTAAGTGACTTTGGCCATAAAACACCCGCCAACACAACCAGTAACAACAACAACAACACCTTAATTCCACTTGCCAGCAACAACACCAGCCAGCCAGCCAGCCAGCCGCTCTAGCTCAACAACAACAAGCCTTTACTGCTATTTAAACACCACAATTGTTGTTATCATTGAGATTTTATCACTAATTTCCCAGACAGTATCTTGGCTAGCCTAGCCTCACCTCACCTCACCTCACCATACTTGAGATGAGCAACAAGATGTGGGTTTGTTTGGCCAAAATGTGACCCACTGTAGCTTTGAGAATTGGCCTATTTTCGGTATAAAAAGTCGCAATTTCAAACTGCGAATACGTGCAGAGAGCCACAATTTGGCTCCAAATATGGCTCAGGAATTGAATTTGGAATGTTTGGGATATTTGGAAAACTGCAGGGGGTGGGTTGGGCAAAATGTGACCCACTGCAGCTTTGAGAATTGGCCTATTTTCGGTATAAAAAGTCGCAATTTCAAACTGCGAATACGTGCAGAGAGCCACAATTTGGCTCCAAAATAAGGCTCAGGAATCGAATTTGGAATGTTTGGGATATTTTGAAAACTGCAGGGGGTGGGTTTGGCCAAAATGAGACCCACTGCAGCTTTGAGAATTGGCCTATTTTCGGTATAGAAAGTGGAAATTTGAAAGTGGGGTGGGTGGGGGTTGTCAGGTGTCGGCGGGTGGAATAATTGGTTGTGATTTTTTGAGATAGGCTATATAGGGCGAGCTTGTTGGGGGCGGGCTATTTACGTGAGTGGACACAGGGCTGTGGTGTACAATGTGTGGGTTGTTATGTGGTGGTTAATGGTAGGGTGGAGATTGGCGGGTGGTTGTTGGGTGGGAATGGGTGGGGAGTTTGTTTGTCCATTTGATGGTGGCGGCTTGAAAAATGTTTGGGGAGGCAGGCAGCAGGGGTAAACGAGGAGTGAGAAAAGTGTGGTGGTGACAATGGCGGTGGTTGGTTGGAGCCGTTTTGGCTCAAATAATTCTCGTTTTCTGTTGGTCTTCCCACATTGAGGAGGGACCCTCCCCTCCTCCTCCTCCTCCAGCTGTTGGCTCTCCTTACATGTTAACACGTTGCTCCTACCTCAATAGTGTCTTTTTGCCTTCTCAATTTGTGACACACACCTACCTACACACCTGCACCTTACGTTTAGCAGGTGTGGCAAGCGTAATAAGAGCGAGAATGGTCGCTACAGAGGTAGAGAGGTGTGGGAGCTTGGCTGGGCTGGACGGAGCCTTCCCTCACACACCACCCCCGCCCCCACCCCCCACCAGGGGGGCAGCCTCGCTCCTGCCACTCCTCCCCACACCTTAACACGTTGCTCCGACCTCAATAGTGCCTCTTTCCCTTCTCAATTTGTGACATATACCTACCTACACATCTGTACCTTAGGTTTAGCAGGTGTGGCAAGCGTAATAAGAGCGAGAATGGTCTCTACAGAGGTAGAAAGGTTTGAACTCCAGCAGGCGGCGGGAGGTAGGTAGCCGGCCGGCCCTCAACTTGCGATGTTGCCACAGTGTATGCCTCATCCTCCTCCATTACCACTGCCAACCCATTAATAACCGTCAATGACACTCGATGCAACAACAGTGTGGTTATATCATCACTTTTTATTCATACACTTTGGCCATAAAACACCTGCCAATACCTGCAACACCCTCCACTTGCCGGCAATGTGGCAACAACAACACCACTTGACTCTCAGGGAGACCCGCCTGCGCTGCTGAGCGGTGCGGACGTGTCGGCTGGCAGCTCCTGTAATTTGTGGGTGTCCCGCCAGTTGTTGATCGGCGCTGCCTGGAGGTGGTGGGGTGGTGTGAGGAGTCAGCTGACCCGGGCGGGGGTCAGCAACATGGCGACGGCTGGTGGGGGTCGCCTCCGTCGTTTGCACACTGTTCGTCTGGATTTCTCTGTACCGGTCGACTGGGAAGGTGTGGCGTCTGCGCTTTTTGACGCTCTGGATATGGACATCAAGGACCTAGTCGGGTTGGAACGATTCTCACCCTCTCGTGTGGCGGTCACTCTAGCATCTGCAGCCAGCTATGACGATTTGGTGGCGCGGTGGTGTGACCGGACGGTTGCCGTGCCTGCAGCGGCTTGCACCATGAAGGTATCAGATCCGTGGGGGCCTCTGACTTTTGTTAGTGTGCACGGTGTGCCTGTCACGCTGTCGGGGGAGGAGATCACTGCTGTGTTTACGCGGTTTGGGGCTGTGCTGCGGCACAGATTCAATTTGTTCGGTGCTGGGAGGCTCCAGGGCCTCCGCATGGGGTCCCGGACGCTGCAGATGCGGCTGTCGGGGCCTATCCCGTCCAAGGTTATGTGTTGTGGGCTCCCTCTCCGTGTATTCTACCCAGGTCAGACCCGCACGTGCTTCCGCTGCGGGGAGGAGGGGCATGACGCGGCTAGGTGTGACTCTCCTCGTTTGCGGTCCGCGTCGGTCTTCGATGCAGGGGATTTCCCTCCACTCCGTCGCCCGGAGGTTGCCCAGGCGGATCCTGGGGGTGCGGATGCGCATCGTGTGGCCCCAGCGGGTGTGGTGCCCGCGGGGGTGGTTCCAGGTGGGATGAATGCAGCTGTGATGCCGGTCTGTGAGCCGGCGGACCTTCGGAGTGTTGAGGGCCCTGCGCATGGTGTGCCTGGTGCGGCATCCCTGTCTGGCAGGCCTGGAGGTGTTCCCGCGGCTCCTGTGTCTGGTGGGAAGCCTTCAGCGGTGGTGCCTGCTCGTGGGTCTGGGTCGGATGTAGCTGCTGGTTTCTCCACGCCTAGGATATCCCCTGTGCCGGCCGTGGTGAGCTGTGTGGATGGTTCTCATTCTGGTTTTACCCGGGATGTGGCGGTGGAGGTGCATTCTGTTCCACGTGTCGCATCCGGCGATGAGATTGTCGAGGGCGGTGACCTGTCGATGTCTTCCGGTGTGAGCGCTGAGCGGCGGGCGGGTGCGGACTGTGTCGTCAGTGAGGCCATTGTTCCTGGAGGGGGCTATGTTGAGCCGGAGTGCTGTGTTGGGACGGTTCCTGTTCCCCTTGCAAGTGAGGGACGTTCGGCCTGCGCTGCTCCTCGTCGGAAGAGGGATGCGGACGGGCGTTCTAGCAGTGGAGAACCCCCTGGTAAGAGGGCTGAGGCTGCGCGGAGCTGTGAGTCGGTGCCAACCCCCCCCCCCCCCCCACCCCCTAACTCCCCTGAATCTGAGCTGGATTCCGGGTGTGATGCGGTTCCGGAGGGAGACGACGTCACTTCCTCGAGGGCGGGTGGCGAGGGCCTATGGAGCGTGACGAAGGGGGGGAAGGAGCCTGTTATTGACCCATTGGGTGTTGTCGCCCCATTGCGCATAACACGGGCTCGGTCGTCCGGCGTCAAGGGTTTCTCACCGGTGGACGGACCCCAGCAGCTTGGGCCTGGTGCGGGTGCCGGCGTTGCTGATGGACGGGGCTCTGTGCCTCCCGGGGTGTCCGCAGGGGTTGTAGGTACTTGACTGTTCACCATGGCGCCTGCTATTGTTTGCGCTTCCTTGAATGTGCGTGGCTTGAATGCTTTGGCTGTTCAATTGGGACTTTTGGATGTGCTTCGGGAGCAGCGTGTGGATGTGGCTTTTATTCAAGAGCACAATGTTAAGGATGTGTCTGTGTTGCAGGTTCTGTGTGTCGAATTTGTGATTATTTTGAACCCGCCACGGTCGTCCTTCGGGGGGACGCTGATGTTGTTTTCACGGAGGGCGTCCTTTTCCATGCTTCACACGGAAATGGACGAAGACGGGCGGGTTTTATTTGTTCGGGCGGGGTTTTTAGGGGTTGAGATTCCTTTCCTGACGGTGTACGCCCCTTCGGGAATGGTGCAGCGTCAGGCCAGGGAGTTGTTTTTTCGGGAGGGGCTTTTACCGTACCTGCGGCATGATACGCGGGATTTGATTTTTGGGGGTGACTTTAATTGCGTTACGTGTGTCCGGGATTGCTCTAGTCACCACCCACGGCATGTGTCGGCTGCGTTGATTGAAGTTTTGCGTGCGTGTGGGCTTCGGGATGCAGCTGTGTTGTGTGGTAGTGCGTTGGACTATACCTTCGCTGCGCGCGGGGCGAGCTCTCGTTTGGATAGGTTTTATGTCTCTGGTGGGGAGTGTTCGGTCTTTGACTTTCGGACGGTACCGGTGGCCTTTTCGGACCATTGTTTGGTAGTTGTCCGGGTGGGTGTCCGGAGTCAGGTGCGGATGGGGCCTGGGTGGTGGAAGCTCAATTGTAGTTTGTTACGATGTCCGCGCGTTTGTGCGCAGTTTCGGGCCTGGTGGGTCGGTATCGTTGCTCGGAGAAGTGATTTCTCTTCGGTGTTTGTTTGGTGGGAATGGTGTAAGGTGGAGTGTCGGAGGTTCTTTCAAGTTGTTGCGAAGAGGGAGGCTGCTGGAAGGTTTGGTCTCTTGCGGATATTTCAGGCACGGTTGTCGGGTTTGTATGCTCGTTTAAATGTTGGGGATGACTGTTTCAGTGCAATTGCTGAGTGTAAGGAGCGTATTTGCGATTTGCGTGCGGTGATGGCTGACGGGGTTCGGGTGCGTGCGCGAGTGGCTGAACGGGTGGATGGGGAACGGATCTCCCCGTTTCTTTTGGAGCGGGAGAAGGCAGGTCGGAGTTCCGTGCCTTTGCAGGGTATACGGCGTTCCGACGGCACTGTGCTTTCTAGCACTGCTGGGGTCTTGCGCTACGCGCAACAAGAATTGGAGTCTCTGTATAGGGAGGTGAGTGTGGACAGTACGGTTGCAGCCTCCTTTTTGGATGCGTGCTCACCCGGTTTGGCGGCGTCGGAGTGTGCTGCGTTGGTGCAGGATGTCTCTATGGTCGAGATTCAGGAGGTGGTTTGGTCCTTCAAGTCCGGGAAAGTGCCGGGTGCAGATGGGCTGCCCATTGAATTTTACCGCACTTTTTGGGATGTGTTGGGGGTGGTGGTTTTGGAGGTGGTGCAGGAGGGGTTGCGGTTGGGTGCTCTGCCGGACTCCTTTTGCGACGGGATCGTGCGGCTGCTGCCGAAACAGGGCGACTTGCGTTTGTTCACGAATTGGAGGCCTATCACTTTATTGAACGTAGATTACAAGATTCTGTCCAAGGTCTTGGCGCGTCGCTGTCGGGGTGTCGTTGCGTCGGTGGTCTCGTTGAGCAATTCTGCGGTGTGCCTGGACGTGCCCTGACGCATTGCACTGGTTTATTTCGGGATGTGCTTCTGTATGCATCCGAATTTCAGCTTTCGGCGGCCATGCTATGTTTGGATGGTCCAAGGCTTTCGACCGGGTGTCGTTGGCTTTTGTATTTCGTGCTATGAAGAACCTGGGTTCCAGGAGGTGTTTATTGGTTGGGTCCGTTGTTGTACCTTAGAAGTCGCAGTCGTGGTGTGTGAATGGGTTTTTTAGTTCGTTTTTNGTAGGTAGCCGGCCGGCCGGCCCTCAACTTGCGATGGTGCCACAGTGTATGCCTCATCCTCCTCCATTATACCACTGCCAACCCATTAATAACCGTCAATGACACTCGATGCAACAACAGTGTGGTTATATCATCACTTTTATTCATACACTTTGGCCATAAAACACCTGCCAATACCTGCAACACCCTCCACTTGCCGGCAATGTGGCAACAACAACACACACTTGACTCTCTTCACACACATATATACGTGCTCCCACCTCAATAGTGACTCTTTGCCTTCTCAATTTGTGACACACACCTACCTACACACCTGTACCTTAGGTTTAGCAGGTGTGGCGAGGGTAAACAATAGCGAGAATGGTGGCTACAGAGGTATGAAGGTGTGTGTGTAGGTGCAGGCGGGGGGCGAGGGAGGGAGCCGCGCGCTGGCCGACCCTCACCTCAACCTGGAAATAGTGTTGCCACATGTACGCCACATTCTCCTTACCACTCCCACCAACCAACCCATTAATAACCGTCATGACACTCCTCGATTCAAAGAGTGTGGTTACATCATCACTTTACTTTAAGTGACTTTGGCCATAAAACACCCCCCAACACAACCAGTAACAACAACAACAACACCTTAATTCCACTTGCCAGCAACAACACCAGCCCCCCAGCCAGCCAGCCGCTCTAGCTCAACAACAACAAGCCTTTACTGCTATTTAAACACCACAATTGTTGTTATCATTGAGATTTTATCACTAATTTCCCAAGACATCTTGGCTAGCCTGCCTCACCTCACCTCACCTCACCATACTTGAGATGAGCAACAGATGTGGTTTGTTTGGCCAAAATGTACCCACTGTACTTTGAGAATTGCCTATTTTCGGTATAAAAGTCGCAATTTCAAACTGCGAATACGTGCAGAGAGCCACAATTTGGCTCCCAAATATGGCTCAGATTGAATTTGGAATGTTTGGGATATTTGGAAAACTGCAGGGGGTGGGTTTGGGCCAAATGTGACCCACTGCAGCTTTGAGAATTGGCCTATTTTCGGTAAAAAAGTCGCAATTTCAAACTGCGAATACGTGCAGAGAGCCACAATTTGGCTCCAAAATAAGCTCAGGAATCGAATTGGAATGTTTGGGATATTTGAAACTGCAGGGGTTGTTTGGCCAAAATGAGACCCACTGCAGCTTTGAGAATTGGCCTATTTTCGGTATAGAAAGTGGAAATTTGAAAGTGGGGTGGGTGGGGTTTCAGGTGTCGGCGGTGGAATATTGGTTGTGATTTTTTTGAGATAGGCTATATAGGGCGAGCTTGTTTGGGGGCGGGCTATTTACGTGAGTGGACACAGGGCTGTGGTGTACAATGTGTGGGTTGTTATGTGGTGGTTAATGGTAGGGTGGAGATTGGCGGGTGGTTGTTGGGTGGGAATGGGTGGGGAGTTTGTTTGTCCATTTGATGGTGGCGGCTTGAAAAATGTTTGGGGAGGCAGGCAGCAGGGGTAAACGAGGAGTGAGAAAAGTGTGGTGGTGACAATGGCGGTGGTTGGTTGGAGCCGTTTTGGCTCAAATAATTCTCGTTTTCTGTTGGTCTTCCCACATTGAGGAGGGACCCTCCCCTCCTCCTCCTCCTCCAGCTGTTGGCTCTCCTTACATGTTAACACGTTGCTCCTACCTCAATAGTGTCTTTTTGCCTTCTCAATTTGTGACACACACCTACCTACACACCTGCACCTTACGTTTAGCAGGTGTGGCAAGCGTAATAAGAGCGAGAATGGTCGCTACAGAGGTAGAGAGGTGTGGGAGCTTGGCTGGGCTGGACGGAGCCTTCCCTCACACACCACCCCCCCCCCACCCCCCACCGGGGCAGCCTCGCTCCTACCACTCCTCCCCCACACCTTAACACGTTGCTCCGACCTCAATAGTGCCTCTTTCCCTTCTCAATTTGTGACATATACCTACCTACACATCTGTACCTTAGTTTAGCAGGTTGGCAAGCGTAATAAGAGCGAGAATGGTCTCTACAGAGTAGAAAGGTTTGAACTCCAGCAGGCGGCGGCGGAGGTAGGTAGCCGGCCGGCCGGCCCTCAACTTGCGATGGTGCCACAGTGTATGCCTCATCCTCCTCCATTACCACTGCCAACCCATTAATAACCGTCAATGACACTCGATGCAACAACAGTGTGGTTATATCATCACTTTTTATTCATACACTTTGGCCATAAAACACCTGCCAATACCTGCAACACCCTCCACTTGCCGGCAATGTGCAACAACAACACCACTTGACTCTCTTCACACACATATATACGTTGCTCCCACCTCAATAGTGACTCTTTGCCTTCTCAATTTGTGACACACACCTACCTACACACCTGTACCTTAGGTTTAGCAGGTGTGGCGAGGGTAACAATAGCGAGAATGGTGGCTACAGAGGTATGAAGGTGTGTGTGTAGGTGTGCAGGCGGGGGGGGCGGAGGAGGGAGCCGCGCGCTGGCCGACCCTCACCTCAACCTGGAGAATAGTGTTGCCACAATGTACGCCACATTCTCCATTACCACTCCCCCAACCAACCCATTAATAACCGTCAATGACACTCCTCGATTCAACAAGAGTGTGGTTACATCATCACTTTACTTTAAGTGACTTTGGCCATAAAACACCCGCCAACACAACCAGTAACAACAACAACAACACCTTAATTCCACTTGCCAGCAACAACACCAGCCAGCCAGCCAGCCAGCCGCTCTAGCTCAACAACACAAGCCTTTACTGCTATTTAAACACCACATTGTTGTTATCATTGAGATTTTATCACTAATTTCCCAGACAGTATCTTGGCTAGCCTAGCCTCACCTCACCTCACCTCACCATACTTGAGATGAGCAACAAGATGGGGTTTGTTTGGCCAAAATGTGACCCACTGTAGCTTTGAGAATTGGCCTATTTTCGGTATAAAAAGTCGCAATTTCAAACTGCGAATACGTGCAGAGAGCCACAATTTGGCTCCAAATAAGGCTCAGGATTGAATTTGGAATGTTTGGGATATTTGGAAAACTGCAGGGGTGGGTTTGGCCAAAATGAGACCCACTGCAGCTTTGAGAATTGGCCTATTTTCGGTATAGAAAGTGAAATTTGAAAGTGGGGTGGGTGGGGTTTTCAGGTGTCGGCGGGTGGAATAATTGTTGTGATTTTTTGAGATAGGCTATATAGGGCGAGCTTGTTGGGGGCGGGCTATTTACGTGAGTGGACACAGGGCTGTGGTGTACAATGTGTGGGTTGTTATGTGGTGGTTAATGGTAGGGTGGAGATTGGCGGGTGGTTGTTGGGTGGGAATGGGTGGGGAGTTTGTTTGTCCATTTGATGGTGGCGGCTTGAAAAATGTTTGGGGAGGCAGGCAGCAGGGTAAACGAGGAGTGAGAAAAGTGTGGTGGTGACAATGGCGGTGGTTGGTTGGAGCAGTTTTGGCTCAAATAATTCTCGTTTTCTGTTGGTCTTCCCACATTGAGGAGGGACCCTCCCCTCCTCCTCCTCCTCCAGCTGTTGGCTCTCCTTACATGTTAACACGTTGCTCCTACCTCAATAGTGTCTTTTTGCCTTCTCAATTTGTGACACACACCTACCTACACACCTGCACCTTACGTTTAGCAGGTGTGGCAAGCGTAATAGAGCGAGAATGGTCGCTACAGAGGTAGAGAGGTGTGGGAGCTTGGCTGGGCTGGACGGAGCCTTCCCTCACACACCACCCCAGCCCCCACCCCCCACCAGGGGGGCAGCCTCGCTCCTGCCACTCCTCCCCACACCTTAACACGTTGCTCCGACCTCAATAGTGCCTCTTTCCCTTCTCAATTTGTGACATATACCTACCTACACATCTGTACCTTAGGTTTAGCAGGTGTGGCAAGCGTAATAAGAGCGAGAATGGTCTCTACAGAGGTAGAAAGGTTTGAACTCCAGCAGGCGGCGGGAGGTAGGTAGTAGCCGGCCGGCCCTCAACTTGCGATGGTGCCACAGTGTATGCCTCATCCTCCTCCATTACCACTGCCAACCCATTAATAACCGTCAATGACACTCGATGCAACAACAGTGTGGTTATATCATCACTTTTTATTCATACACTTTGGCCATAAAACACCTGCCAATACCTGCAACACCCTCCACTTGCCGGCAATGTGGCAACAACAACAACACTTGACTCTCTTCACACACATATATACGTTGCTCCCACCTCAATAGTGACTCTTTGCCTTCTCAATTTGTGACACACACCTACCTACACACCTGTACCTTAGGTTTAGCAGGTGTGGCGAGGGTAACAATAGCGAGAATGGTGGCTACAGAGGTATGAAGGTGTGTGTGTAGGTGCAGGCGGGGGGGCGGAGGGAGGGAGCCGCGCGCTGGCCGACCCTCACCTCAACCTGGAGAATAGTGTTGCCACAATGTACGCCACATTCTCCATTACCACTCCCACCAACCACCCATTAATAACCGTCAATGACACTCCTCGATTCAACAAGAGTGTGGTTACATCATCACTTTACTTTAAGTGACTTTGGCCATAAAACACCCGCCAACACAACCAGTAACAACAACAACACACACCTTAATTCCACTTGCCAGCAACAACCCCAGCCAGCCAGCCAGCCAGCCGCTCTAGCTCAACAACAACAAGCCTTTACTGCTATTTAAACACCACAATTGTTGTTATCATTGAGATTTTATCACTAATTTCCCAGACAGTATCTTGGCTAGCCTAGCCTCACCTCACCTCACCTCACCATACTTGAGATGAGCAACAAGATGTGGGTTTGTTTGGCCAAAATGTGACCCACTGTAGCTTTGAGAATTGGCCTATTTTCGGTATAAAAAGTCGCAATTTCAAACTGCGAATACGTGCAGAGAGCCACAATTTGGCTCCAAAATATGGCTCAGGAATTGAATTTGGAATGTTTGGGATATTTGGAAAACTGCAGGGGTGGGTTTGGGCAAAATGTGACCCACTGCAGCTTTGAGAATTGGCCTATTTTCGGTATAAAAAGTCGCAATTTCAACTGCGAATACGTGCAGAGAGCCACAATTTGGCTCCAAAATAAGGCTCAGGAATCGAATTGGAATGTTTGGGATATTTTGAAAACTGCAGGGGTGGGTTGGCCAAAATGAACCCACTGCAGCTTTGAGAATTGGCCTATTTTCGGTATAGAAAGTGGAAATTTGAAAGTGGGGTGGGTGGGGTTTCAGGTGTCGGCGGGTGGAATAATTGTTGTGATTTTTTGAGATAGGCTATATAGGGCGAGCTTGTTTGGGGCGGGCTATTTACGTGAGTGGACACAGGGCTGTGGTGTACAATGTGTGGGTTGTTATGTGGTGGTTAATGGTAGGGTGGAGATTGGCGGGTGGTTGTTGGGTGGGAATGGGTGGGGAGTTTGTTTGTCCATTTGATGGTGGCGGCTTGAAAAATGTTTGGGGAGGCAGGCAGCAGGGTAAACGAGAGGAGTGAGAAAAGTGTGGTGGTGACAATGGCGGTGGTTGGTTGGAGCCGTTTTGGCTCAAATAATTCTCGTTTTCTGTTGGTCTTCCCACATTGAGGAGGGACCCTCCCCTCCTCCTCCTCCTCCAGCTGTTGGCTCTCCTTACATGTTAACACGTTGCTCCTACCTCAATAGTGTCTTTTTGCCTTCTCAATTTGTGACCACACCTACCTACACACCTGCACCTTACGTTTAGCAGGTGTGGCAAGCGTAATAGAGCGAGAATGGTCGCTACAGAGGTAGAGAGGTGTGGGCTTGGCTGGGCTGGACGGAGCCTTCCCTCACACACCACCCCCGCCCCCACCCCCACCAGGGGGCAGCCTCGCTCCTGCCACTCCTCCCCACACCTTAACACGTTGCTCCGACCTCAATAGTGCCTCTTTCCCTTCTCAATTTGTGACATATACCTACCTACACATCTGTACCTTAGGTTTAGCAGGTGTGGCAAGCGTAATAAGAGCGAGAATGGTCTCTACAGAGGTAGAAAGGTTTGAACTCCAGCAGGCGGCGGGAGGTAGGTAGCCGGCCGGCCGGCCCTCAACTTGCGATGTTGCCACAGTGTATGCCTCATCCTCCTCCATTACCACTGCCAACCCATTAATAACCGTCAATGACACTCGATGCAACAACAGTGTGGTTATATCATCACTTTTTATTCATACACTTTGGCCATAAAACACCTGCCAATACCTGCAACACCCTCCACTTGCCGGCAATGTGGCAACAACAACAACACTTGACTCTCTTCACACACATATATACGTTGCTCCCACCTCAATAGTGACTCTTTGCCTTCTCAATTTGTGACACACACCTACCTACACACCTGTACCTTAGGTTTAGCAGGTGTGGCGAGGGTAACAATAGCGAGAATGGTGGCTACAGAGGTATGAAGGTGTGTGTGTAGGTGCATGCAGGGCGGAGGGAGGGAGCCGCGCGCTGGCCGACCCTCACCTCAACCTGGAGAATAGTGTTGCCACAATGTACGCCACATTCTCCATTACCACTCCCACCACCCAACCCATTAATAACCGTCAATGACACTCCTCGATTCAACAAGAGTGTGGTTACATCATCACTTTACTTTAGTGACTTTGGCCATAAAACCACCCGCCAACACAACCAGTAACACAACAACAACACCTTAATTCCACTTGC
>WNGS01007453.1:15562-91183 GCA_020271785.1 Procambarus virginalis
AGCAGGTGTGGCAAGCGTAATAAGAGCGAGAATGGTCGCTACAGAGGTAGAGAGGTGTGGGAGCTTGGCTGGGCTGGACGGAGCCTTCCCTCACACACCACCCCAGCCCCCACCCCCACCAGGGGGGCAGCCTCGCTCCTGCCACTCCTCCCCACACCTTAACACGTTGCTCCGACCTCAATAGTGCCTCTTTCCCTTCTCAATTTGTGACATATACCTACCTACACATCTGTACCTTAGGTTTAGCAGGTGTGGCAAGCGTAATAAGAGCGAGAATGGTCTCTACAGAGGTAGAAAGGTTTGAACTCCAGCAGGCGGCGGGAGGTAGGTAGCCGGCCGGCCGGCCCTCAACTTGCGATGTTGCCACAGTGTATGCCTCATCCTCCTCCATTACCACTGCCAACCCATTAATAACCGTCAATGACACTCGATGCAACAACAGTGTGGTTATATCATCACTTTTTATTCATACACTTTGGCCATAAAACACCTGCCAATACCTGTAACACCCTCCACTTGCCGGCAATGTGGCATCAACACCAACAACACTTGACTCTCTTCACACACATATATACGTTGCTCCCACCTCAATAGTGCCTCATCTTCCCTCTCAATTTGTGACACACACCTACCTACACACCTTACCTTAGGTTTAGCAGGTGTGGCGAGGTAACAATAGCGAGAATGGTGGCTACAGAGGTATGAAGGTGTGTGTAGGTGCATGCAGGGCGGAGGGAGGAGCCGCGCGCTGGCCGACCCTCCCTCAACCTGGAGAATAGTGTTGCCACAATGTACGCCACATTCTCCATTACCACTCCCACACCAACCACCCCATTAATAACCGTCAATGACACCACTCGATTCAACAAGAGTGTGGTTATATCATCACTTTACTTTAAGTGACTTTGGCCATAAACACCCGCCAACACAACCATAACAACAACAACAACACCTTAATTCCACTTGCCAGCAACAACACCCGCCAGCCAGCCAGCCAGCCCGCCGCTCTAGCTCAACAACAACAACAAGCCTTTACTGCTATTTAAACACCACAATTGTTGTTATCATTGAGATTTTATCACTAATTTCCCAGACAGTATCTGGCTAGCAGCCTCGCCTCACCTCACCTCACCTCACCTTCACCTCACCCCCTCACCTCACCTTCCACCTCCACCTCACAACTTGAGATAGCAACAGATGTGGTTTTGTTTGGGCAAATGTGACCCACTGCAGCTTTGAGAATTGGCCTATTTTCGGTATAAAAAGTCGCAATTTCAAACTGCGAATACGTGCAGAGAGCCACAATTTGGCTCCAAAATAAGGCTCAGGAATCGAATTTGGAATGTTTGGGATATTTGGGAAATACAAGCTTTTTGGTATAAAAAAGTGGAAATTTGAAAGTGGGGGGGGTGGGGGTGGGGGTTGGCAGGTGTCGGCGGGTGGAATAAGTGGTTGTGATTTTCTGAGATAGGCTATATAGGGCGAGCTTGTTGGGGGCGGGCTATTTACGTGAGTGGACACAGGGCTGTGGTGTACAATGTGTGGGTTGTTATGTGGTGGTTAATGGTAGGGTGGAGATTGGCGGGTGGTTGTTGGGTGGGAATGGGTGGGGAGTTTGTTTGTCCATTTGATGGTGGGTGGCGGCTTGAAAAATGTTTGGGGAGGCAGGCAGCAGGGGTGAACGAGGAGTGAGAAAAGTGTGGTGGTGACAATGGCGGTGGGTGGTTGGAGCAGTTTTGGCTCAAATAATTCTCGTTTTCTGTTGGTCTTCCCACATTGAGGAGGGACCCTCCCTTCCTCCAGCAGTTGGCTCTCCTTACATGTTAACACGTTGCTCCTACCTCAATAGTGCCTTTTTGCCTTCTCAATTTGTGACACACACCTACCTACACACCTGCACCTTACGTTTAGCAGGTGTGGCAAGCGTAATAAGAGCGAGAATGGTCGCTACAGAGGTAGAGAGGTGTGGGAGCTTGGCTGGGCTGGACGGAGCCTTCCCTCACACACCACCCCCCCACCCCCACCTGGGGGGCAGCCTCGCTCCTGCCACTCCTCCCCACACCTTAACACGTTGCTCCGACCTCAATAGTGCCTCTTTCCCTTCTCAATTTGTGACATATACCTACCTACACACCTGTACCTTACGTTGAGCAGGTGTGGCAAGCGTAATAAGAGCGAGAATGGTCGCTACAGAGGTAGAAAGGTTTGAACTCCAGCAGGCGGCGGAAGGTAGGTAGCCGGCCGGCCCTCAACTTGCGATGTTGCCACAGTGTATGCCTCATCCTCCTCCATTACCACTGCCAACCCATTAATAACCGTCAATGACACTCGATGCAACAACAGTGTGGTTATATCATCACTTTTTATTCATACACTTTGGCCATAAAACACCTGCCAATACCTGTAACACCCTCCACTTGCCGGCAATGTGGCATCAACAACAACAACACTTGACTCTCTTCACACACATATATACGTTGCTCCCACCTCAATAGTGCCTCATTCCCTTCTCAATTTGTGACACACACCTACCTACACACCTGTACCTTAGGTTTAGCAGGTGTGGCGAGGGTAACAATAGCGAGAATGGTGGCTACAGAGGTATGAAGGTGTGTGTAGGTGCATGCAGGGCGGAGGGAGGGAGCCGCGCGCTGGCCGACCCTCACCTCAACCTGGAGAATAGTGTTGCCACAATGTACGCCACATTCTCCATTACCACTCCCACCAACCAACCCATTAATAACCGTCAATGACACCACTCGATTCAACAAGAGTGTGGTTATATCATCACTTTACTTTAAGTGACTTTGGCCATAAAACACCCGCCAACACAACCAGTAACAACAACAACAACACCTTAATTCCACTTGCCAGCAACAACACCCGCCAGCCAGCCAGCCAGCCCGCCGCTCTAGCTCAACAACAACAACAAGCCTTTACTGCTATTTAAACACCACAATTGTTGTTATCATTGAGATTTTATCACTAATTTCCCAGACAGTATCTTGGCTAGCAGCCTCGCCTCACCTCACCTCACCTCACCTCACCTCACCTCACCTCACCTCACCTCACCATACTTGAGATGAGCAACAAGATGTGGGTTTGTTTGGGCAAAATGTGACCCACTGCACCTTTGAGAATTGGCCTATTTTCGGTATAAAAAGTCGCAATTTCAAACTGCGAATACGTGCAGAGAGCCACAATTTGGCTCCAAAATAAGGCTCAGGAATTGAATTTGGAATGTTTGGGATATTTGGAAAACTGCAGGGGGTGGGTTTGGCCAAAATGTGACCCACTGCAGCTTTGAGAATTGGCCTATTTTCGGTATAAAAAGTCGCAATTTCAAACTGCGAATACGTGCAGAGAGCCACAATTTGGCTCCAAAATAAGGCTCAGGAATCGAATTTGGAATGTTTGGGATATTTGGGAAATACAAGCTTTTTGGTATAAAAAAGTGGAAATTTGAAAGTGGGGGGGGGTGGGGGTGGGGGTTGGCAGGTGTCGGCGGGTGGAATAAGTGGTTGTGATTTTCTGAGATAGGCTATATAGGGCGAGCTTGTTGGGGGCGGGCTATTTACGTGAGTGGACACAGGGCTGTGGTGTACAATGTGTGGGTTGTTATGTGGTGGTTAATGGTAGGGTGGAGATTGGCGGGTGGTTGTTGGGTGGGAATGGGTGGGGAGTTTGTTTGTCCATTTGATGGTGGGTGGCGGCTTGAAAAATGTTTGGGGAGGCAGGCAGCAGGGGTGAACGAGGAGTGAGAAAAGTGTGGTGGTGACAATGGCGGTGGGTGGTTGGAGCAGTTTTGGCTCAAATAATTCTCGTTTTCTGTTGGTCTTCCCACATTGAGGAGGGACCCTCCCTTCCTCCAGCAGTTGGCTCTCCTTACATGTTAACACGTTGCTCCTACCTCAATAGTGCCTTTTTGCCTTCTCAATTTGTGACACACACCTACCTACACACCTGCACCTTACGTTTAGCAGGTGTGGCAAGCGTAATAAGAGCGAGAATGGTCGCTACAGAGGTAGAGAGGTGTGGGAGCTTGGCTGGGCTGGACGGAGCCTTCCCTCACACACCACCCCCCCACCCCCACCTGGGGGGCAGCCTCGCTCCTGCCACTCCTCCCCACACCTTAACACGTTGCTCCGACCTCAATAGTGCCTCTTTCCCTTCTCAATTTGTGACATATACCTACCTACACACCTGTACCTTACGTTGAGCAGGTGTGGCAAGCGTAATAAGAGCGAGAATGGTCGCTACAGAGGTAGAAAGGTTTGAACTCCAGCAGGCGGCGGAAGGTAGGTAGCCGGCCGGCCCTCAACTTGCGATGTTGCCACAGTGTATGCCTCATCCTCCTCCATTACCACTGCCAACCCATTAATAACCGTCAATGACACTCGATGCAACAACAGTGTGGTTATATCATCACTTTTTATTCATACACTTTGGCCATAAAACACCTGCCAATACCTGTAACACCCTCCACTTGCCGGCAATGTGGCATCAACAACAACAACACTTGACTCTCTTCACACACATATATACGTTGCTCCCACCTCAATAGTGCCTCATTCCCTTCTCAATTTGTGACACACACCTACCTACACACCTGTACCTTAGGTTTAGCAGGTGTGGCGAGGGTAACAATAGCGAGAATGGTGGCTACAGAGGTATGAAGGTGTGTGTAGGTGCATGCAGGGCGGAGGGAGGGAGCCGCGCGCTGGCCGACCCTCACCTCAACCTGGAGAATAGTGTTGCCACAATGTACGCCACATTCTCCATTACCACTCCCACCAACCAACCCATTAATAACCGTCAATGACACCACTCGATTCAACAAGAGTGTGGTTATATCATCACTTTACTTTAAGTGACTTTGGCCATAAAACACCCGCCAACACAACCAGTAACAACAACAACAACACCTTAATTCCACTTGCCAGCAACAACACCCGCCAGCCAGCCAGCCAGCCCGCCGCTCTAGCTCAACAACAACAACAAGCCTTTACTGCTATTTAAACACCACAATTGTTGTTATCATTGAGATTTTATCACTAATTTCCCAGACAGTATCTTGGCTAGCAGCCTCGCCTCACCTCACCTCACCTCACCTCACCTCACCTCACCTCACCTCCACCTCCACCTCACCATACTTGAGATGAGCAACAAGATGTGGGTTTGTTTGGGCAAAATGTGACCCACTGCACCTTTGAGAATTGGCCTATTTTCGGTATAAAAAGTCGCAATTTCAAACTGCGAATACGTGCAGAGAGCCACAATTTGGCTCCAAAATAAGGCTCAGGAATTGAATTTGGAATGTTTGGGGGAAAACTATTTTGGCCAAATACAAGCTTTTTGGTATAAAAAAGTGGAAATTTGAAACTGGGGGGGGGTGGGGGTGGGGTTGGCAGGTGTCGGCGGGTGGAATAAGTGGTTGTGATTTTCTGAGATAGGCTATATAGGGCGAGCTTGTTGGGGGCGGGCTATTTACGTGAGTGGACACAGGGCTGTGGTGTACAATGTGTGGGTTGTTATGTGGTGGTTAATGGTAGGGTGGAGATTGGCGGGTGGTTGTTGGGTGGGAATGGGTGGGGAGTTTGTTTGTCCATTTGATGGTGGGTGGCGGCTTGAAAAATGTTTGGGGAGGCAGGCAGCAGGGGTGAACGAGGAGTGAGAAAAGTGTGGTGGTGACAATGGCGGTGGGTGGTTGGAGCAGTTTTGGCTCAAATAATTCTCGTTTTCTGTTGGTCTTCCCACATTGAGGAGGGACCCTCCCTTCCTCCAGCAGTTGGCTCTCCTTACATGTTAACACGTTGCTCCTACCTCAATAGTGCCTTTTTGCCTTCTCAATTTGTGACACACACCTACCTACACACCTGCACCTTACGTTTAGCAGGTGTGGCAAGCGTAATAAGAGCGAGAATGGTCGCTACAGAGGTAGAGAGGTGTGGGAGCTTGGCTGGGCTGGACGGAGCCTTCCCTCACACACCACCCCCCCACCCCCACCTGGGGGGCAGCCTCGCTCCTGCCACTCCTCCCCACACCTTAACACGTTGCTCCGACCTCAATAGTGCCTCTTTCCCTTCTCAATTTGTGACATATACCTACCTACACACCTGTACCTTACGTTGAGCAGGTGTGGCAAGCGTAATAAGAGCGAGAATGGTCGCTACAGAGGTAGAAAGGTTTGAACTCCAGCAGGCGGCGGAAGGTAGGTAGCCGGCCGGCCCTCAACTTGCGATGTTGCCACAGTGTATGCCTCATCCTCCTCCATTACCACTGCCAACCCATTAATAACCGTCAATGACACTCGATGCAACAACAGTGTGGTTATATCATCACTTTTTATTCATACACTTTGGCCATAAAACACCTGCCAATACCTGTAACACCCTCCACTTGCCGGCAATGTGGCATCAACAACAACAACACTTGACTCTCTTCACACACATATATACGTTGCTCCCACCTCAATAGTGCCTCATTCCCTTCTCAATTTGTGACACACACCTACCTACACACCTGTACCTTAGGTTTAGCAGGTGTGGCGAGGGTAACAATAGCGAGAATGGTGGCTACAGAGGTATGAAGGTGTGTGTAGGTGCATGCAGGGCGGAGGGAGGGAGCCGCGCGCTGGCCGACCCTCACCTCAACCTGGAGAATAGTGTTGCCACAATGTACGCCACATTCTCCATTACCACTCCCACCAACCAACCCATTAATAACCGTCAATGACACCACTCGATTCAACAAGAGTGTGGTTATATCATCACTTTACTTTAAGTGACTTTGGCCATAAAACACCCGCCAACACAACCAGTAACAACAACAACAACACCTTAATTCCACTTGCCAGCAACAACACCCGCCAGCCAGCCAGCCAGCCCGCCGCTCTAGCTCAACAACAACAACAAGCCTTTACTGCTATTTAAACACCACAATTGTTGTTATCATTGAGATTTTATCACTAATTTCCCAGACAGTATCTTGGCTAGCAGCCTCGCCTCACCTCACCTCACCTCACCTCACCTCACCTCACCTCACCTCACCTCACCTCACCACTACTTGAGATGAGCAACAAGATGTGGTTTGTTTGGGCAAAATGTGACCCACTGCACCTTTGAGAATTGGCCTATTTTCGGTATAAAAAGTCGCAATTTCAAACTGCGAATACGTGCAGAGAGCCACAATTTGGCTCCAAAATAAGGCTCAGGAATTGAATTTTGNTCCTCCTCCATTACCACTGCCAACCCATTAATAACCGTCAATGACACTCGATGCAACAACAGTGTGGTTATATCATCACTTTTTATTCATACACTTTGGCCATAAAACACCTGCCAATACCTGCAACACCCTCCACTTGCCGGCAATGTGGCAACAACAACACCACTTGACTCTCTTCACACACATATATTACGTTGCTCCCACCTCAATAGTGACTCTTTGCCTGCTCAATTTGTGACACACACCTACCTACACACCTGTACCTTAGGTTTAGCAGGTGTGGCGAGGGTAACAATAGCGAGAATGGTGGCTACAGAGGTATGAGGTGTGTGTGTAGGTGCAGGCGGGGGGGGGGAGGGAGGGAGCCGCGCGCTGGCCGACCCTCACCTCACCTGGAGAATAGTGTTGCCACAATGTCGCCACATTCTCCATTACCACTCCCACCAACCAACCCATTAATAACCGTCAATGACACTCCTCGATTCAACAAGAGTGTGGTTACTCATCACTTTACTTTAGTGACTTTGGCCATAAAACCCCGCCAACACAACCAGTAACAACAACAACACCACCTTAATCCACTTGCCAGCAACAACACCAGCCAGCCAGCCAGCCAGCCCGCTCTAGCTCAACAACCAACAAGCCTTACTGCTATTTAAACACCACAATTGTTGTTATCATTGAGATTTTATCACTAATTTCCCAGACAGTATCTTGGCTAGCCTAGCCTCACCTCTCACCTCACCTCACATACTTGAGATGAGCAACAAGATGTGGGTTTGTTTGGCCAAAATGTGACCCTGTAGCTTTGAGATTGGCCTATTTTCGGTATAAAAAGTCGCAATTTCAAACTGCGAATACGTGCAGAGAGCCACAATTGGCTCCAAAATATGCTCAGGAATTGAATTTGGAATGTTTGGGATATTTGGAAAACTGCAGGGTGGTGGTTTGGGCAAAATGTGACCCACTGCAGCTTTGAGAATTGGCCTATTTTCGGTATAAAAAGTCGCAATTTCAAACTGCGAATACGTGCAGAGAGCCACAATTGGCTCCAAAATAAGGCTCAGGAATCGAATTTGGAATGTTTGGGATATTTGGAAACTGCAGGGGTGGGTTTGCCAAAATAGACCCACTGCAGCTTTGAGATTGGCCTATTTTCGGTAAGAAAGTGAAATTTGAAAGTGGGGGGTGGGTGGGTTTTCAGGTGTCGGCGGGTGGAATAATTGGTTGTGATTTTTTGAGATAGGCTATATAGGGCGAGCTTGTTGGGGGCGGGCTATTTACGTGAGTGGACACAGGGCTGTGGTGTACAATGTGTGGGTTGTTATGTGGTGGTTAATGGTAGGGTGGATTGGCGGGTGGTTGTTGGGTGGGAATGGGTGGGGAGTTTGTTTGTCCATTTGATGGTGGCGGCTTGAAAAATGTTTGGGGAGGCAGCAGGGGTAAACGAGGAGTGAGAAAAGTGTGGTGGTGACAATGGCGGTGGTTGGTTGGAGCCGTTTTGGCTCAAATAATTCTCGTTTTCTGTTGGTCTTCCCACATTGAGGAGGGACCCTCCCCTCCTCCTCCTCCTCCAGCTGTTGGCTCTCCTTACATGTTAACACGTTGCTCCTACCTCAATAGTGTCTTTTTGCCTTCTCAATTTGTGACACACACCTACCTACACACCTGCACCTTACGTTTAGCAGGTGTGGCAAGCGTAAGAGCGAGAATGGTCGCTACAGAGGTAGAGAGGTGTGGGAGCTTGGCTGGGCTGGACGGAGCCTTCCCTCACACACCACCCCCGCCCCCACCCCCCACCAGGGGGGCAGCCTCGCTCCTACCACTCCTCCCCACACCTTAACACGTTGCTCCGACCTCAATAGTGCCTCTTTCCCTTCTCAATTTGTGACATATACCTACCTACACATCTGTACCTTAGGTTTAGCAGGTGTGGCAAGCGTAATAAGAGCGAGAATGGTCTCTACAGAGGTAGAAAGGTTTGAACTCCAGCAGGCGGCGGGCGGGAGGTAGGTAGCCGGCCGGCCGGCCCTCAACTTGCGATGGGCCACAGTGTATGCCTCATCCTCCTCCATTACCACTGCCAACCCATTAATAACCGTCAATGACACTCGATGCAACAACAGTGTGTTTATCATCACTTTTTATTCATACACTTTGGCCATAAAACACCTGCCAATACCTGCAACACCCTCCACTTGCCGGCAATGTGGCACAACAACAACCACTTGACTCTCTTCACACACATATATACGTTGCTCCCACCTCAATAGTGACTCTTTGCCTTCTCAATTTGTGACACACACCTACCTACACACCTGTACCTTAGGTTTAGCAGGTGTGGCGAGGGTAACAATAGCGAGAATGGTGGCTACAGAGGTATGAAGGTGTGTGGTAGGTGCAGGCGGGGGGGGGGGAGGAGGGAGCCGCGCGCTGGCCGACCCTCACCTCAACCTGGAGAATAGTGTTGCCACAATGTACGCCACATTCTCCATTACCACTCCCACCAACCACCCATTAATAACCGTCAATGACACTCCTCGATTCAACAAGAGTGTGGTTACATCATCACTTTACTTTAAGTGACTTTGGCCATAAAACACCCGCCAACACAACAGTAACAACAACAACAACACCTTAATTCCACTTGCCAGCAACAACACCAGCCAGCCAGCCAGCCAGCCGCTCTAGCTCAACAACAACAAGCCTTTACTGCTATTTAAACACCACAATTGTTGTTATCATTGAGATTTTATCACTAATTTCCCAGACAGTATCTTGGCTAGCCTAGCCTCA
The DNA here is from genome assembly GCA_020271785.1 of Procambarus virginalis. NCBI lineage: Eukaryota > Metazoa > Arthropoda > Malacostraca > Decapoda > Cambaridae > Procambarus > Procambarus virginalis. Next base: position 25,586 of record WNGS01007453.1, read on the forward strand.
CCTCACCTCACCTCACCCATACTTGAGATGAGCAACAAGATGTGGGTTTGTTTGGCCAAAATGTGACCCACTGTAGCTTTGAGAATTGGCCTATTTTCGGTATAAAAAGTCGCAATTTCAAACTGCGAATACGTGCAGAGAGCCACAATTTGGCTCCAAAATATGGCTCAGGAATTGAATTTGGAATGTTTGGGATATTTGGAAAACTGCAGGGGGTGGGTTTGGGCAAAATGTGACCCACTGCAGCTTTGAGAATTGGCCTATTTTCGGTATAAAAAGTCGCAATTTCAAACTGCGAATACGTGCAGAGAGCCACAATTTGGCTCCAAAATAAGGCTCAGGAATCGAATTTGGAATGTTTGGGATATTTTGAAAACTGCAGGGGGTGGGTTTGGCCAAAATGAGACCCACTGCAGCTTTGAGAATTGGCCTATTTTCGGTATAGAAAGTGGAAATTTGAAAGTGGGGTGGGTGGGGGTTTCAGGTGTCGGCGGGTGGAATAATTGGTTGTGATTTTTGAGATAGGCTATATAGGGCGAGCTTGTTGGGGGCGGGCTATTTACGTGAGTGGACACAGGGCTGTGGTGTACAATGTGTGGGTTGTTATGTGGTGGTTAATGGTAGGGTGGAGATTGGCGGGTGGTTGTTGGGTGGGAATGGGTGGGGAGTTTGTTTGTCCATTTGATGGTGGCGGCTTGAAAAATGTTTGGGGAGGCAGGCAGCAGGGGTAAACGAGGAGTGAGAAAAGTGTGGTGGTGACAATGGCGGTGGTTGGTTGGAGCCGTTTTGGCTCAAATAATTCTCGTTTTCTGTTGGTCTTCCCACATTGAGGAGGGACCCTCCCCTCCTCCTCCTCCTCCAGCTGTTGGCTCTCCTTACATGTTAACACGTTGCTCCTACCTCAATAGTGTCTTTTTGCCTTCTCAATTTGTGACACACACCTACCTACACACCTGCACCTTACGTTTAGCAGGTGTGGCAAGCGTAATAAGAGCGAGAATGGTCGCTACAGAGGTAGAGAGGTGTGGGAGCTTGGCTGGGCTGGACGGAGCCTTCCCTCACACACCACCCCAGCCCCCACCCCCCACCAGGGGGGCAGCCACGCTCCTGCCACTCCTCCCCACACCTTAACACGTTGCTCCGACCTCAATAGTGCCTCTTTCCCTTCTCAATTTGTGACATATACCTACCTACACATCTGTACCTTAGGTTTAGCAGGTGTGGCAAGCGTAATAAGAGCGAGAATGGTCTCTACAGAGGTAGAAAGGTTTGAACTCCAGCAGGCGGCGGGAGGTAGGTAGCCGGCCGGCCCTCAACTTGCGATGGTGCCACAGTGTATGCCTCATCCTCCTCCATTACCACTGCCAACCCATTAATAACCGTCAATGACACTCGATGCAACAACAGTGTGGTTATATCATCACTTTTTATTCATACACTTTGGCCATAAAACACCTGCCAATACCTGCAACACCCTCCACGTGCCGGCAATGTGGCAACAACAACAACACTTGACTCTCTTCACACACATATATACGTTGCTCCCACCTCAATAGTGACTCTTTGCCTTCTCAATTTGTGACACACACCTACCTACACACCTGTACCTTAGGTTTAGCAGGTGTGGCGAGGGTAACAATAGCGAGAATGGTGGCTACAGAGGTATGAAGGTGTGTGTGTAGGTGCAGGGGGGGCGGAGGGAGGGAGCCGCGCGCTGGCCGACCCTCACCTCAACCTGGAGAATAGTGTTGCCACAATGTACGCCACATTCTCCATTACCACTCCCACCAACCAACCCATTAATAACCGTCAATGACACTCCTCGATTCAACAAGAGTGTGGTTACATCATCACTTTACTTTAAGTGACTTTGGCCATAAAACACCCGCCAACACAACCAGTAACAACAACAACAACACCTTAATTCCACTTGCCAGCAACAACACCAGCCAGCCAGCCAGCCAGCCGCTCTAGCTCAACAACAACAAGCCTTTACTGCTATTTAAACACCACAATTGTTGTTATCATTGAGATTTTATCACTAATTTCCCAGACAGTATCTTGGCTAGCCTAGCCTCACCTCACCTCACCTCACCATACTTGAGATGAGCAACAAGATGTGGGTTTGTTTGGCCAAAATGTGACCCACTGTAGCTTTGAGAATTGGCCTATTTTCGGTATAAAAAGTCGCAATTTCAAACTGCGAATACGTGCAGAGAGCCACAATTTGGCTCCAAAATATGGCTCAGGAATTGAATTTGGAATGTTTGGGATATTTGGAAAACTGCAGGGGGTGGGTTTGGGCAAAATGTGACCCACTGCAGCTTTGAGAATTGGCCTATTTTCGGTATAAAAAGTCGCAATTTCAAACTGCGAATACGTGCAGAGAGCCACAATTTGGCTCCAAAATAAGGCTCAGGAATCGAATTTGGAATGTTTGGGATATTTGAAAACTGCAGGGGGTGGGTTTGGCCAAAATGAGACCCACTGCAGCTTTGAGAATTGGCCTATTTTCGGTATAGAAAGTGGAAATTTGAAAGTGGGGTGGGTGGGGGTTTCAGGTGTCGGCGGGTGGAATAATTGGTTGTGATTTTTTGAGATAGGCTATATAGGGCGAGCTTGTTGGGGGCGGGCTATTTACGTGAGTGGACACAGGGCTGTGGTGTACAATGTGTGGGTTGTTATGTGGTGGTTAATGGTAGGGTGGAGATTGGCGGGTGGTTGTTGGGTGGGAATGGGTGGGGAGTTTGTTTGTCCATTTGATGGTGGCGGCTTGAAAAATGTTTGGGGAGGCAGGCAGCAGGGGTAAACGAGGAGTGAGAAAAGTGTGGTGGTGACAATGGCGGTGGTTGGTTGGAGCCGTTTTGGCTCAAATAATTCTCGTTTTCTGTTGGTCTTCCCACATTGAGGAGGGACCCTCCCCTCCTCCTCCTCCTCCAGCTGTTGGCTCTCCTTACATGTTAACACGTTGCTCCTACCTCAATAGTGTCTTTTTGCCTTCTCAATTTGTGACACACACCTACCTACACACCTGCACCTTACGTTTAGCAGGTGTGGCAAGCGTAATAAGAGCGAGAATGGTCGCTACAGAGGTAGAGAGGTGTGGGAGCTTGGCTGGGCTGGACGGAGCCTTCCCTCACACACCACCCCCGCCCCCACCCCCCACCAGGGGGGCAGCCTCGCTCCTACCACTCCTCCCCACACCTTAACACGTTGCTCCGACCTCAATAGTGCCTCTTTCCCTTCTCAATTTGTGACATATACCTACCTACACATCTGTACCTTAGGTTTAGCAGGTGTGGCAAGCGTAATAAGAGCGAGAATGGTCTCTACAGAGGTAGAAAGGTTTGAACTCCAGCAGGCGGCGGGCGGGAGGTAGGTAGCCGGCCGGCCGGCCCTCAACTTGCGATGGTGCCACAGTGTATGCCTCATCCTCCTCCATTACCACTGCCAACCCATTAATAACCGTCAATGACACTCGATGCAACAACAGTGTGGTTATATCATCACTTTTTATTCATACACTTTGGCCATAAAACACCTGCCAATACCTGCAACACCCTCCACTTGCCGGCAATGTGGCAACAACAACAACACTTGACTCTCTTCACACACATATATACGTTGCTCCCACCTCAATAGTGACTCTTTGCCTTCTCAATTTGTGACACACACCTACCTACACACCTGTACCTTAGGTTTAGCAGGTGTGGCGAGGGTAACAATAGCGAGAATGGTGGCTACAGAGGTATGAAGGTGTGTGTGTAGGTGCAGGCGGGGGGGGGAGGGAGGGAGCCGCGCGCTGGCCGACCCTCACCTCAACCTGGAGAATAGTGTTGCCACAATGTACGCCACATTCTCCATTACCACTCCCACCAACCAACCCATTAATAACCGTCAATGACACTCCTCGATTCAACAAGAGTGTGGTTACATCATCACTTTACTTTAAGTGACTTTGGCCATAAAACACCCGCCAACACAACCAGTAACAACAACAACAACACCTTAATTCCACTTGCCAGCAACAACACCAGCCAGCCAGCCAGCCAGCCGCTCTAGCTCAACAACAACAAGCCTTTACTGCTATTTAAACACCACAATTGTTGTTATCATTGAGATTTTATCACTAATTTCCCAGACAGTATCTTGGCTAGCCTAGCCTCACCTCACCTCACCTCACCATACTTGAGATGAGCAACAAGATGTGGGTTTGTTTGGCCAAAATGTGACCCACTGTAGCTTTGAGAATTGGCCTATTTTCGGTATAAAAAGTCGCAATTTCAAACTGCGAATACGTGCAGAGAGCCACAATTTGGCTCCAAAATATGGCTCAGGAATTGAATTTGGAATGTTTGGGATATTTGGAAAACTGCAGGGGGTGGGTTTGGGCAAAATGTGACCCACTGCAGCTTTGAGAATTGGCCTATTTTCGGTATAAAAAGTCGCAATTTCAAACTGCGAATACGTGCAGAGAGCCACAATTTGGCTCCAAAATAAGGCTCAGGAATCGAATTTGGAATGTTTGGGATATTTTGAAAACTGCAGGGGGTGGGTTTGGCCAAAATGAGACCCACTGCAGCTTTGAGAATTGGCCTATTTTCGGTATAGAAAGTGGAAATTTGAAAGTGGGGTGGGTGGGGGTTTCAGGTGTCGGCGGGTGGAATAATTGGTTGTGATTTTTTGAGATAGGCTATATAGGGCGAGCTTGTTGGGGGCGGGCTATTTACGTGAGTGGACACAGGGCTGTGGTGTACAATGTGTGGGTTGTTATGTGGTGGTTAATGGTAGGGTGGAGATTGGCGGGTGGTTGTTGGGTGGGAATGGGTGGGGAGTTTGTTTGTCCATTTGATGGTGGCGGCTTGAAAAATGTTTGGGGAGGCAGGCAGCAGGGGTAAACGAGGAGTGAGAAAAGTGTGGTGGTGACAATGGCGGTGGTTGGTTGGAGCCGTTTTGGCTCAAATAATTCTCGTTTTCTGTTGGTCTTCCCACATTGAGGAGGGACCCTCCCCTCCTCCTCCTCCTCCAGCTGTTGGCTCTCCTTACATGTTAACACGTTGCTCCTACCTCAATAGTGTCTTTTTGCCTTCTCAATTTGTGACACACACCTACCTACACACCTGCACCTTACGTTTAGCAGGTGTGGCAAGCGTAATAAGAGCGAGAATGGTCGCTACAGAGGTAGAGAGGTGTGGGAGCTTGGCTGGGCTGGACGGAGCCTTCCCTCACACACCACCCCCGCCCCCACCCCCCACCAGGGGGGCAGCCTCGCTCCTACCACTCCTCCCCACACCTTAACACGTTGCTCCGACCTCAATAGTGCCTCTTTCCCTTCTCAATTTGTGACATATACCTACCTACACATCTGTACCTTAGGTTTAGCAGGTGTGGCAAGCGTAATAAGAGCGAGAATGGTCTCTACAGAGGTAGAAAGGTTTGAACTCCAGCAGGCGGCGGGCGGGAGGTAGGTAGCCGGCCGGCCGGCCCTCAACTTGCGATGGTGCCACAGTGTATGCCTCATCCTCCTCCATTACCACTGCCAACCCATTAATAACCGTCAATGACACTCGATGCAACAACAGTGTGGTTATATCATCACTTTTTATTCATACACTTTGGCCATAAAACACCTGCCAATACCTGCAACACCCTCCACTTGCCGGCAATGTGGCAACAACAACAACACTTGACTCTCTTCACACACATATATACGTTGCTCCCACCTCAATAGTGACTCTTTGCCTTCTCAATTTGTGACACACACCTACCTACACACCTGTACCTTAGGTTTAGCAGGTGTGGCGAGGGTAACAATAGCGAGAATGGTGGCTACAGAGGTATGAAGGTGTGTGTGTAGGTGCAGGCGGGGGGGGGCGGAGGGAGGGAGCCGCGCGCTGGCCGACCCTCACCTCAACCTGGAGAATAGTGTTGCCACAATGTACGCCACATTCTCCATTACCACTCCCACCAACCAACCCATTAATAACCGTCAATGACACTCCTCGATTCAACAAGAGTGTGGTTACATCATCACTTTACTTTAAGTGACTTTGGCCATAAAACACCCGCCAACACAACCAGTAACAACAACAACAACACCTTAATTCCACTTGCCAGCAACAACACCAGCCAGCCAGCCAGCCAGCCGCTCTAGCTCAACAACAACAAGCCTTTACTGCTATTTAAACACCACAATTGTTGTTATCATTGAGATTTTATCACTAATTTCCCAGACAGTATCTTGGCTAGCCTAGCCTCACCTCACCTCACCTCACCATACTTGAGATGAGCAACAAGATGTGGGTTTGTTTGGCCAAAATGTGACCCACTGTAGCTTTGAGAATTGGCCTATTTTCGGTATAAAAAGTCGCAATTTCAAACTGCGAATACGTGCAGAGAGCCACAATTTGGCTCCAAAATATGGCTCAGGAATTGAATTTGGAATGTTTGGGATATTTGGAAAACTGCAGGGGGTGGGTTTGGGCAAAATGTGACCCACTGCAGCTTTGAGAATTGGCCTATTTTCGGTATAAAAAGTCGCAATTTCAAACTGCGAATACGTGCAGAGAGCCACAATTTGGCTCCAAAATAAGGCTCAGGAATCGAATTTGGAATGTTTGGGATATTTTGAAAACTGCAGGGGGTGGGTTTGGCCAAAATGAGACCCACTGCAGCTTTGAGAATTGGCCTATTTTCGGTATAGAAAGTGGAAATTTGAAAGTGGGGTGGGTGGGGGTTTCAGGTGTCGGCGGGTGGAATAATTGGTTGTGATTTTTTGAGATAGGCTATATAGGGCGAGCTTGTTGGGGGCGGGCTATTTACGTGAGTGGACACAGGGCTGTGGTGTACAATGTGTGGGTTGTTATGTGGTGGTTAATGGTAGGGTGGAGATTGGCGGGTGGTTGTTGGGTGGGAATGGGTGGGGAGTTTGTTTGTCCATTTGATGGTGGCGGCTTGAAAAATGTTTGGGGAGGCAGGCAGCAGGGGTAAACGAGGAGTGAGAAAAGTGTGGTGGTGACAATGGCGGTGGTTGGTTGGAGCCGTTTTGGCTCAAATAATTCTCGTTTTCTGTTGGTCTTCCCACATTGAGGAGGGACCCTCCCCTCCTCCTCCTCCTCCAGCTGTTGGCTCTCCTTACATGTTAACACGTTGCTCCTACCTCAATAGTGTCTTTTTGCCTTCTCAATTTGTGACACACACCTACCTACACACCTGCACCTTACGTTTAGCAGGTGTGGCAAGCGTAATAAGAGCGAGAATGGTCGCTACAGAGGTAGAGAGGTGTGGGAGCTTGGCTGGGCTGGACGGAGCCTTCCCTCACACACCACCCCCGCCCCCACCCCCCACCAGGGGGGCAGCCTCGCTCCTACCACTCCTCCCCACACCTTAACACGTTGCTCCGACCTCAATAGTGCCTCTTTCCCTTCTCAATTTGTGACATATACCTACCTACACATCTGTACCTTAGGTTTAGCAGGTGTGGCAAGCGTAATAAGAGCGAGAATGGTCTCTACAGAGGTAGAAAGGTTTGAACTCCAGCAGGCGGCGGGCGGGAGGTAGGTAGCCGGCCGGCCGGCCCTCAACTTGCGATGGTGCCACAGTGTATGCCTCATCCTCCTCCATTACCACTGCCAACCCATTAATAACCGTCAATGACACTCGATGCAACAACAGTGTGGTTATATCATCACTTTTTATTCATACACTTTGGCCATAAAACACCTGCCAATACCTGCAACACCCTCCACTTGCCGGCAATGTGGCAACAACAACAACACTTGACTCTCTTCACACACATATATACGTTGCTCCCACCTCAATAGTGACTCTTTGCCTTCTCAATTTGTGACACACACCTACCTACACACCTGTACCTTAGGTTTAGCAGGTGTGGCGAGGGTAACAATAGCGAGAATGGTGGCTACAGAGGTATGAAGGTGTGTGTGTAGGTGCAGGCGGGGGGGGCGGAGGGAGGGAGCCGCGCGCTGGCCGACCCTCACCTCAACCTGGAGAATAGTGTTGCCACAATGTACGCCACATTCTCCATTACCACTCCCACCAACCAACCCATTAATAACCGTCAATGACACTCCTCGATTCAACAAGAGTGTGGTTACATCATCACTTTACTTTAAGTGACTTTGGCCATAAAACACCCGCCAACACAACCAGTAACAACAACAACAACACCTTAATTCCACTTGCCAGCAACAACACCAGCCAGCCAGCCAGCCAGCCGCTCTAGCTCAACAACAACAAGCCTTTACTGCTATTTAAACACCACAATTGTTGTTATCATTGAGATTTTATCACTAATTTCCCAGACAGTATCTTGGCTAGCCTAGCCTCACCTCACCTCACCTCACCATACTTGAGATGAGCAACAAGATGTGGGTTTGTTTGGCCAAAATGTGACCCACTGTAGCTTTGAGAATTGGCCTATTTTCGGTATAAAAAGTCGCAATTTCAAACTGCGAATACGTGCAGAGAGCCACAATTTGGCTCCAAAATATGGCTCAGGAATTGAATTTGGAATGTTTGGGATATTTGGAAAACTGCAGGGGGTGGGTTTGGGCAAAATGTGACCCACTGCAGCTTTGAGAATTGGCCTATTTTCGGTATAAAAAGTCGCAATTTCAAACTGCGAATACGTGCAGAGAGCCACAATTTGGCTCCAAAATAAGGCTCAGGAATCGAATTTGGAATGTTTGGGATATTTTGAAAACTGCAGGGGGTGGGTTTGGCCAAAATGAGACCCACTGCAGCTTTGAGAATTGGCCTATTTTCGGTATAGAAAGTGGAAATTTGAAAGTGGGGTGGGTGGGGGTTTCAGGTGTCGGCGGGTGGAATAATTGGTTGTGATTTTTTGAGATAGGCTATATAGGGCGAGCTTGTTGGGGGCGGGCTATTTACGTGAGTGGACACAGGGCTGTGGTGTACAATGTGTGGGTTGTTATGTGGTGGTTAATGGTAGGGTGGAGATTGGCGGGTGGTTGTTGGGTGGGAATGGGTGGGGAGTTTGTTTGTCCATTTGATGGTGGCGGCTTGAAAAATGTTTGGGGAGGCAGGCAGCAGGGGTAAACGAGGAGTGAGAAAAGTGTGGTGGTGACAATGGCGGTGGTTGGTTGGAGCCGTTTTGGCTCAAATAATTCTCGTTTTCTGTTGGTCTTCCCACATTGAGGAGGGACCCTCCCCTCCTCCTCCTCCTCCAGCTGTTGGCTCTCCTTACATGTTAACACGTTGCTCCTACCTCAATAGTGTCTTTTTGCCTTCTCAATTTGTGACACACACCTACCTACACACCTGCACCTTACGTTTAGCAGGTGTGGCAAGCGTAATAAGAGCGAGAATGGTCGCTACAGAGGTAGAGAGGTGTGGGAGCTTGGCTGGGCTGGACGGAGCCTTCCCTCACACACCACCCCCGCCCCCACCCCCCACCAGGGGGGCAGCCTCGCTCCTACCACTCCTCCCCACACCTTAACACGTTGCTCCGACCTCAATAGTGCCTCTTTCCCTTCTCAATTTGTGACATATACCTACCTACACATCTGTACCTTAGGTTTAGCAGGTGTGGCAAGCGTAATAAGAGCGAGAATGGTCTCTACAGAGGTAGAAAGGTTTGAACTCCAGCAGGCGGCGGGCGGGAGGTAGGTAGCCGGCCGGCCGGCCCTCAACTTGCGATGGTGCCACAGTGTATGCCTCATCCTCCTCCATTACCACTGCCAACCCATTAATAACCGTCAATGACACTCGATGCAACAACAGTGTGGTTATATCATCACTTTTTATTCATACACTTTGGCCATAAAACACCTGCCAATACCTGCAACACCCTCCACTTGCCGGCAATGTGGCAACAACAACAACACTTGACTCTCTTCACACACATATATACGTTGCTCCCACCTCAATAGTGACTCTTTGCCTTCTCAATTTGTGACACACACCTACCTACACACCTGTACCTTAGGTTTAGCAGGTGTGGCGAGGGTAACAATAGCGAGAATGGTGGCTACAGAGGTATGAAGGTGTGTGTGTAGGTGCAGGCGGGGGGGGGGCGGAGGGAGGGAGCCGCGCGCTGGCCGACCCTCACCTCAACCTGGAGAATAGTGTTGCCACAATGTACGCCACATTCTCCATTACCACTCCCACCAACCAACCCATTAATAACCGTCAATGACACTCCTCGATTCAACAAGAGTGTGGTTACATCATCACTTTACTTTAAGTGACTTTGGCCATAAAACACCCGCCAACACAACCAGTAACAACAACAACAACACCTTAATTCCACTTGCCAGCAACAACACCAGCCAGCCAGCCAGCCAGCCGCTCTAGCTCAACAACAACAAGCCTTTACTGCTATTTAAACACCACAATTGTTGTTATCATTGAGATTTTATCACTAATTTCCCAGACAGTATCTTGGCTAGCCTAGCCTCACCTCACCTCACCTCACCATACTTGAGATGAGCAACAAGATGTGGGTTTGTTTGGCCAAAATGTGACCCACTGTAGCTTTGAGAATTGGCCTATTTTCGGTATAAAAAGTCGCAATTTCAAACTGCGAATACGTGCAGAGAGCCACAATTTGGCTCCAAAATATGGCTCAGGAATTGAATTTGGAATGTTTGGGATATTTGGAAAACTGCAGGGGGTGGGTTTGGGCAAAATGTGACCCACTGCAGCTTTGAGAATTGGCCTATTTTCGGTATAAAAAGTCGCAATTTCAAACTGCGAATACGTGCAGAGAGCCACAATTTGGCTCCAAAATAAGGCTCAGGAATCGAATTTGGAATGTTTGGGATATTTTGAAAACTGCAGGGGGTGGGTTTGGCCAAAATGAGACCCACTGCAGCTTTGAGAATTGGCCTATTTTCGGTATAGAAAGTGGAAATTTGAAAGTGGGGTGGGTGGGGGTTTCAGGTGTCGGCGGGTGGAATAATTGGTTGTGATTTTTTGAGATAGGCTATATAGGGCGAGCTTGTTGGGGGCGGGCTATTTACGTGAGTGGACACAGGGCTGTGGTGTACAATGTGTGGGTTGTTATGTGGTGGTTAATGGTAGGGTGGAGATTGGCGGGTGGTTGTTGGGTGGGAATGGGTGGGGAGTTTGTTTGTCCATTTGATGGTGGCGGCTTGAAAAATGTTTGGGGAGGCAGGCAGCAGGGGTAAACGAGGAGTGAGAAAAGTGTGGTGGTGACAATGGCGGTGGTTGGTTGGAGCCGTTTTGGCTCAAATAATTCTCGTTTTCTGTTGGTCTTCCCACATTGAGGAGGGACCCTCCCCTCCTCCTCCTCCTCCAGCTGTTGGCTCTCCTTACATGTTAACACGTTGCTCCTACCTCAATAGTGTCTTTTTGCCTTCTCAATTTGTGACACACACCTACCTACACACCTGCACCTTACGTTTAGCAGGTGTGGCAAGCGTAATAAGAGCGAGAATGGTCGCTACAGAGGTAGAGAGGTGTGGGAGCTTGGCTGGGCTGGACGGAGCCTTCCCTCACACACCACCCCCGCCCCCACCCCCCACCAGGGGGGCAGCCTCGCTCCTACCACTCCTCCCCACACCTTAACACGTTGCTCCGACCTCAATAGTGCCTCTTTCCCTTCTCAATTTGTGACATATACCTACCTACACATCTGTACCTTAGGTTTAGCAGGTGTGGCAAGCGTAATAAGAGCGAGAATGGTCTCTACAGAGGTAGAAAGGTTTGAACTCCAGCAGGCGGCGGGCGGGAGGTAGGTAGCCGGCCGGCCGGCCCTCAACTTGCGATGGTGCCACAGTGTATGCCTCATCCTCCTCCATTACCACTGCCAACCCATTAATAACCGTCAATGACACTCGATGCAACAACAGTGTGGTTATATCATCACTTTTTATTCATACACTTTGGCCATAAAACACCTGCCAATACCTGCAACACCCTCCACTTGCCGGCAATGTGGCAACAACAACAACACTTGACTCTCTTCACACACATATATACGTTGCTCCCACCTCAATAGTGACTCTTTGCCTTCTCAATTTGTGACACACACCTACCTACACACCTGTACCTTAGGTTTAGCAGGTGTGGCGAGGGTAACAATAGCGAGAATGGTGGCTACAGAGGTATGAAGGTGTGTGTGTAGGTGCAGGCGGGGGGGCGGAGGGAGGGAGCCGCGCGCTGGCCGACCCTCACCTCAACCTGGAGAATAGTGTTGCCACAATGTACGCCACATTCTCCATTACCACTCCCACCAACCAACCCATTAATAACCGTCAATGACACTCCTCGATTCAACAAGAGTGTGGTTACATCATCACTTTACTTTAAGTGACTTTGGCCATAAAACACCCGCCAACACAACCAGTAACAACAACAACAACACCTTAATTCCACTTGCCAGCAACAACACCAGCCAGCCAGCCAGCCAGCCGCTCTAGCTCAACAACAACAAGCCTTTACTGCTATTTAAACACCACAATTGTTGTTATCATTGAGATTTTATCACTAATTTCCCAGACAGTATCTTGGCTAGCCTAGCCTCACCTCACCTCACCTCACCATACTTGAGATGAGCAACAAGATGTGGGTTTGTTTGGCCAAAATGTGACCCACTGTAGCTTTGAGAATTGGCCTATTTTCGGTATAAAAAGTCGCAATTTCAAACTGCGAATACGTGCAGAGAGCCACAATTTGGCTCCAAAATATGGCTCAGGAATTGAATTTGGAATGTTTGGGATATTTGGAAAACTGCAGGGGGTGGGTTTGGGCAAAATGTGACCCACTGCAGCTTTGAGAATTGGCCTATTTTCGGTATAAAAAGTCGCAATTTCAAACTGCGAATACGTGCAGAGAGCCACAATTTGGCTCCAAAATAAGGCTCAGGAATCGAATTTGGAATGTTTGGGATATTTTGAAAACTGCAGGGGGTGGGTTTGGCCAAAATGAGACCCACTGCAGCTTTGAGAATTGGCCTATTTTCGGTATAGAAAGTGGAAATTTGAAAGTGGGGTGGGTGGGGGTTTCAGGTGTCGGCGGGTGGAATAATTGGTTGTGATTTTTGAGATAGGCTATATAGGGCGAGCTTGTTGGGGGCGGGCTATTTACGTGAGTGGACACAGGGCTGTGGTGTACAATGTGTGGGTTGTTATGTGGTGGTTAATGGTAGGGTGGAGATTGGCGGGTGGTTGTTGGGTGGGAATGGGTGGGGAGTTTGTTTGTCCATTTGATGGTGGCGGCTTGAAAAATGTTTGGGGAGGCAGGCAGCAGGGGTAAACGAGGAGTGAGAAAAGTGTGGTGGTGACAATGGCGGTGGTTGGTTGGAGCCGTTTTGGCTCAAATAATTCTCGTTTTCTGTTGGTCTTCCCACATTGAGGAGGGACCCTCCCCTCCTCCTCCTCCTCCAGCTGTTGGCTCTCCTTACATGTTAACACGTTGCTCCTACCTCAATAGTGTCTTTTTGCCTTCTCAATTTGTGACACACACCTACCTACACACCTGCACCTTACGTTTAGCAGGTGTGGCAAGCGTAATAAGAGCGAGAATGGTCGCTACAGAGGTAGAGAGGTGTGGGAGCTTGGCTGGGCTGGACGGAGCCTTCCCTCACACACCACCCCAGCCCCCACCCCCACCAGGGGGGCAGCCTCGCTCCTGCCACTCCTCCCCACACCTTAACACGTTGCTCCGACCTCAATAGTGCCTCTTTCCCTTCTCAATTTGTGACATATACCTACCTACACATCTGTACCTTAGGTTTAGCAGGTGTGGCAAGCGTAATAAGAGCGAGAATGGTCTCTACAGAGGTAGAAAGGTTTGAACTCCAGCAGGCGGCGGGCGGGAGGTAGGTAGCCGGCCGGCCGGCCCTCAACTTGCGATGGTGCCACAGTGTATGCCTCATCCTCCTCCATTACCACTGCCAACCCATTAATAACCGTCAATGACACTCGATGCAACAACAGTGTGGTTATATCATCACTTTTTATTCATACACTTTGGCCATAAAACACCTGCCAATACCTGCAACACCCTCCACTTGCCGGCAATGTGGCAACAACAACAACACTTGACTCTCTTCACACACATATATACGTTGCTCCCACCTCAATAGTGACTCTTTGCCTTCTCAATTTGTGACACACACCTACCTACACACCTGTACCTTAGGTTTAGCAGGTGTGGCGAGGGTAACAATAGCGAGAATGTGTAGGTGCAGGCGGGGCGGAGGGAGGGAGCCGCGCGCTGGCCGACCCTCACCTCAACCTGGAGAATAGTGTTGCCACAATGTACGCCACATTCTCCATTACCACTCCCACCAACCAACCCATTAATAACCGTCAATGACACTCCTCGATTCAACAAGAGTGTGGTTACATCATCACTTTACTTTAAGTGACTTTGGCCATAAAACACCCGCCAACACAACCAGTAACAACAACAACAACACCTTAATTCCACTTGCCAGCAACAACACCAGCCAGCCAGCCAGCCAGCCGCTCTAGCTCAACAACAACAAGCCTTTACTGCTATTTAAACACCACAATTGTTGTTATCATTGAGATTTTATCACTAATTTCCCAGACAGTATCTTGGCTAGCCTAGCCTCACCTCACCTCACCATACTTGAGATGAGCAACAAGATGTGGGTTTGTTTGGCCAAAATGTGACCCACTGTAGCTTTGAGAATTGGCCTATTTTCGGTATAAAAAGTCGCAATTTCAAACTGCGAATACGTGCAGAGAGCCACAATTTGGCTCCAAAATATGGCTCAGGAATTGAATTTGGAATGTTTGGGATATTTGGAAAACTGCAGGGGTGGGTTTGGGCAAAATGTGACCCACTGCAGCTTTGAGAATTGGCCTATTTTCGGTATAAAAAGTCGCAATTTCAAACTGCGAATACGTGCAGAGAGCCACAATTGGCTCCAAAATAAGGCTCAGGAATCGAATTTGGAATGTTTGGGATATTTGAAAACTGCAGGGGGTGGGTTTGGCAAAATGAGACCCACTGCAGCTTTGAGAATTGGCCTATTTTCGGTATAGAAAGTGGAAATTTGAAAGTGGGGTGGGTGGGGGTTTCAGGTGTCGGCGGGGTGGAATAATTGGTTGTGATTTTTTGAGATAGGCTATATAGGGCGAGCTTGTTGGGGGCGGGCTATTTACGTGAGTGGACACAGGGCTGTGGTGTACAATGTGTGGGTTGTTATGTGGTGGTTAATGGTAGGGTGGAGATTGGCGGGTGGTTGTTGGGTGGGAATGGGTGGGGAGTTTGTTTGTCCATTTGATGGTGGCGGCTTGAAAAATGTTTGGGGAGGCAGGCAGCAGGGGTAAACGAGGAGTGAGAAAAGTGTGGTGGTGACAATGGCGGTGGTTGGTTGGAGCCGTTTTGGCTCAATAATTCTCGTTTTCTGTTGGTCTTCCCACATTGAGGAGGGACCCTCCCCTCCTCCTCCTCCTCCAGCTGTTGGCTCTCTCTTACATGTTAACACGTTGCTCCTACCTCAATAGTGTCTTTTTGCCTTCTCAATTTGTGACACACACCTACCTACACACCTGCACCTTACGTTTAGCAGGTGTGGCAAGCGTAATAAGAGCGAGAATGGTCGCTACAGAGGTAGAGAGGTGTGGGAGCTTGGCTGGGCTGGACGGAGCCTTCCCTCACACACCACCCCCGCCCCCACCCCCCACCAGGGGGGCAGCCTCGCTCCTACCACTCCTCCCCACACCTTAACACGTTGCTCCGACCTCAATAGTGCCTCTTTCCCTTCTCAATTTGTGACATATACCTACCTACACATCTGTACCTTAGGTTTAGCAGGTGTGGCAAGCGTAATAAGAGCGAGAATGGTCTCTACAGAGGTAGAAAGGTTTGAACTCCAGCAGGCGGCGGGCGGGAGGTAGGTAGCCGGCCGGCCGGCCCTCAACTTGCGATGGTGCCACAGTGTATGCCTCATCCTCCTCCATTACCACTGCCAACCCATTAATAACCGTCAATGACACTCGATGCAACAACAGTGTGGTTATATCATCACTTTTTATTCATACACTTTGGCCATAAAACACCTGCCAATACCTGCAACACCCTCCACTTGCCGGCAATGTGGCAACAACAACAACACTTGACTCTCTTCACACACATATATACGTTGCTCCCACCTCAATAGTGACTCTTTGCCTTCTCAATTTGTGACACACACCTACCTACACACCTGTACCTTAGGTTTAGCAGGTGTGGCGAGGGTAACAATAGCGAGAATGGTGGCTACAGAGGTATGAAGGTGTGTGTGTAGGTGCAGGCGGGGGGGCGGAGGGAGGGAGCCGCGCGCTGGCCGACCCTCACCTCAACCTGGAGAATAGTGTTGCCACAATGTACGCCACATTCTCCATTACCACTCCCACCAACCAACCCATTAATAACCGTCAATGACACTCCTCGA
This sequence comes from Procambarus virginalis, assembly GCA_020271785.1. Taxonomy (NCBI): domain Eukaryota; kingdom Metazoa; phylum Arthropoda; class Malacostraca; order Decapoda; family Cambaridae; genus Procambarus; species Procambarus virginalis. The sequence continues at coordinate 42,006 of WNGS01007453.1, forward strand.
TTCAACAAGAGTGTGGTTACATCATCACTTTACTTTAAGTGACTTTGGCCATAAAACACCCGCCAACACAACCAGTAACAACAACAACAACACCTTAATTCCACTTGCCAGCAACAACACCAGCCAGCCAGCCAGCCAGCCGCTCTAGCTCAACAACAACAAGCCTTTACTGCTATTTAAACACCACAATTGTTGTTATCATTGAGATTTTATCACTAATTTCCCAGACAGTATCTTGGCTAGCCTAGCTCACCTCACCTCACCTCACCATACTTGAGATGAGCAACAAGATGTGGGTTTGTTTGGCCAAAATGTGACCCACTGTAGCTTTGAGAATTGGCCTATTTTCGGTATAAAAAGTCGCAATTTCAAACTGCGAATACGTGCAGAGAGCCACAATTTGGCTCCAAAATATGGCTCAGGAATTGAATTTGGAATGTTTGGGATATTTGGAAAACTGCAGGGGGTGGGTTTGGGCAAAATGTGACCCACTGCAGCTTGAGAATGGCCTATTTTCGGTATAAAAAGTCGCAATTTCAAACTGCGAATACGTGCAGAGAGCCACAATTTGGCTCCAAAATAAGGCTCAGGACTCGAATTTGGAATGTTTGGGATATTTGGAAAACTGCAGGGGGTGGGTTTGGCCAAAATGGACCCACTGCAGCTTNGGTGTGTATGGTGTGTGGTGTCTCTGTGCCTCCCAATGCGTGTGTGGTCGGCCATGTGTGGGCCGGGTGTACATTATGTCTGGTGTGTTTGGAGGCTTGTACATGTTTCGGCCTGTGCACTGTCTGTGCGACGTGTGTTTTTTATGTATATTATGTATATTATTATGTATATTTATTGTATATTTTGTGAGTATGGTGTGCGTATGGTGGGTGAATGTGAGTAGGGGTGAGTCATGTGTTCTCCCGTCGGGGATTCGTGTGTTTGTCCTTTTTGGTGTGTGCCGGCTCGCCTCGTCGGTGGCCGTATCCATGTGTTTGTTTGGTTGGATGTTGTTGTACATGGTGTGACTACCCTATGTGTTTCCCATGTTTGTATAAGTGTAATGGGCCGATTGGTCGCGTTGTGTGTGTATATGTATACGTTCAGATTTGCTACTTGAGCCGTGCTACTGTGTTTGCACGGTTTCCGTGGTTTTGTACATTATTCTTTACCAATTATTATGCTTAGTGGAACTTGGGGGTTGCTCCGGTTACATCTGTTTCCTGTAGTGCCCAGTCCTCGAATTTATGTAGCTTGTCAGGATTCTATGCATTCTTCAACAGGGGTGTCCGTATGGTTTCTTGTGTTTAGTTATGTGGGTTCTGGTTCTTAGGGTACTTTTCTTGTTTTTGTGTATTATGCAAATTGTAATGTTAATTGTTCTCTATGTACTGGTCTTGGCACTATTAATACTGTTGCTTATGATGTGATGGGTATATTGTTTGGTAGGTCCTGAGTCTATTTTTTCATAGTTTCTCTTTTATGTGACTCAGCATTTATATGTTGTTACATTCAAATTTGATGCTGGAGCCGTGCTATTGTGTTTGCACGGTTTCCGTAGGTTTGTACATTATATTTGCCAATTATGATGCTTAGGGTGATTGGATATTGTTTCCGTTTTCCATTTGTTTCCTGTGGCGCCAAGTCCTCGCCTTTATGTACATATTGTCTGGATTCTTACGCATTCCCTCACGATGAGTGTCCATATGGTTTCTTGTGTGTAGTTATATAATTTTATGGTTATTAGAGTTACGTTTCTTGTTTTTGTGTTTTATGCTTATTGTTATGTTACTTGTTCTCCATGTACTGGTCTTTGCATTATTGCTACTGTTGTTTATGTTGTGATGCGTGTGTTGTCTGGTAGTTCCTGAGTCTAGTTGTTAATAGTTTCTCTTTATGTGACTCAGTATTTATGTATTTATTGTGCTTAATATAATAAAAAAAAAAAAAAACTTGACTCTCTTCACACATATATACGTTGCTCCCACCTCAATAGTGACTCTTTGCCTTCTCAATTTGTGACACACACCTACCTACACACCTGTACCTTAGGTTAGCAGGTGTGGCGAGGGTAACAATAGCGAGAATGGTGGCTACAGAGGTATGAAGGTGTGTGTGTAGGTGCTGGCGGGGGGGGCGGAGGGAGGGAGCCGCGCGCTGGCCGACCCTCACCTCAACCTGGAGAATAGTGTTGCCACAATGTACGCCACATTCTCCATTACCACTCCCACCAACCAACCCATTAATAACCGTCAATGACACTCCTCGATTCAACAAGAGTGTGGTTACATCATCACTTTACTTTAAGTGACTTTGGCCATAAAACACCGCCAACACAACCAGTAACAACAACAACAACACCTTAATTCCACTTGCCAGCAACAACACCAGCCAGCCAGCCAGCCAGCCGCTCTAGCTCAACAACAACAAGCCTTTACTGCTATTTAAACACCACAATTGTTGTTATCATTGAGATTTTATCACTAATTTCCCAGACAGTATCTTGGCTAGCCTAGCCTCACCTCACCTCACCTCACCATACTTGAGATGAGCAACAAGATGTGGGTTTGTTTGGCCAAAATGTGACCCACTGTAGCTTTGAGAATTGGCCTATTTTCGGTATAAAAAGTCGCAATTTCAAACTGCGAATACGTGCAGAGAGCCACAATTTGGCTCCAAAATATGGCTCAGGAATTGAATTTGGAATGTTTGGGATATTTGGAAAACTGCAGGGGGTGGGTTTGGGCAAAATGTGACCCACTGCAGCTTTGAGAATTGGCCTATTTTCGGTATAAAAAGTCGCAATTTCAAACTGCGAATACGTGCAGAGAGCCACAATTTGGCTCCAAAATAAGGCTCAGGAATCGAATTTGGAATGTTTGGGATATTTTGAAAACTGCAGGGGGTGGGTTTGGCCAAAATGAGACCCACTGCAGCTTTGAGAATTGGCCTATTTTCGGTATAGAAAGTGGAAATTTGAAAGTGGGGTGGGTGGGGGTTTCAGGTGTCGGCGGGTGGAATAATTGGTTGTGATTTTTTGAGATAGGCTATATAGGGCGAGCTTGTTGGGGGCGGGCTATTTACGTGAGTGGACACAGGGCTGTGGTGTACAATGTGTGGGTTGTTATGTGGTGGTTAATGGTAGGGTGGAGATTGGCGGGTGGTTGTTGGGTGGGAATGGGTGGGGAGTTTGTTTGTCCATTTGATGGTGGCGGCTTGAAAAATGTTTGGGGAGGCAGGCAGCAGGGGTAAACGAGGAGTGAGAAAAGTGTGGTGGTGACAATGGCGGTGGTTGGTTGGAGCCGTTTTGGCTCAAATAATTCTCGTTTTCTGTTGGTCTTCCCACATTGAGGAGGGACCCTCCCCTCCTCCTCCTCCTCCAGCTGTTGGCTCTCCTTACATGTTAACACGTTGCTCCTACCTCAATAGTGTCTTTTTGCCTTCTCAATTTGTGACACACACCTACCTACACACCTGCACCTTACGTTTAGCAGGTGTGGCAAGCGTAATAAGAGCGAGAATGGTCGCTACAGAGGTAGAGAGGTGTGGGAGCTTGGCTGGGCTGGACGGAGCCTTCCCTCACACACCACCCCCGCCCCACCCCCCACCAGGGGGGCAGCCTCGCTCCTACCACTCCTCCCCACACCTTAACACGTTGCTCCGACCTCAATAGTGCCTCTTTCCCTTCTCAATTTGTGACATATACCTACCTACACATCTGTACCTTAGGTTTAGCAGGTGTGGCAAGCGTAATAAGAGCGAGAATGGTCTCTACAGAGGTAGAAAGGTTTGAACTCCAGCAGGCGGCGGGCGGGAGGTAGGTAGCCGGCCGGCCGGCCCTCAACTTGCGATGGTGCCACAGTGTATGCCTCATCCTCCTCCATTACCACTGCCAACCCATTAATAACCGTCAATGACACTCGATGCAACAACAGTGTGGTTATATCATCACTTTTTATTCATACACTTTGGCCATAAAACACCTGCCAATACCTGCAACACCCTCCACTTGCCGGCAATGTGGCAACAACAACACCACTTGACTCTCTTCACACACATATATACGTTGCTCCCACCTCAATAGTGACTCTTTGCCTTCTCAATTTGTGACACACACCTACCTACACACCTGTACCTTAGGTTTAGCAGGTGTGGCGAGGGTAACAATAGCGAGAATGGTGGCTACAGAGGTATGAAGGTGTGTGTGTAGGTGCAGGCGGGGGGGGGGAGGGAGGGAGCCGCGCGCTGGCCGACCCTCACCTCAACCTGGAGAATAGTGTTGCCACAATGTACGCCACATTCTCCATTACCACTCCCACCAACCAACCCATTAATAACCGTCAATGACACTCCTCGATTCAACAAGAGTGTGGTTACATCATCACTTTACTTTAAGTGACTTTGGCCATAAAACACCCGCCAACACAACCAGTAACAACAACAACAACACCTTAATTCCACTTGCCAGCAACAACACCAGCCAGCCAGCCAGCCAGCCGCTCTAGCTCAACAACAACAAGCCTTTACTGCTATTTAAACACCACAATTGTTGTTATCATTGAGATTTTATCACTAATTTCCCAGACAGTATCTTGGCTAGCCTAGCCTCACCTCACCTCACCTCACCATACTTGAGATGAGCAACAAGATGTGGGTTTGTTTGGCCAAAATGTGACCCACTGTAGCTTTGAGAATTGGCCTATTTTCGGTATAAAAAGTCGCAATTTCAAACTGCGAATACGTGCAGAGAGCCACAATTTGGCTCCAAAATATGGCTCAGGAATTGAATTTGGAATGTTTGGGATATTTGGAAAACTGCAGGGGGTGGGTTTGGGCAAAATGTGACCCACTGCAGCTTTGAGAATTGGCCTATTTTCGGTATAAAAAGTCGCAATTTCAAACTGCGAATACGTGCAGAGAGCCACAATTTGGCTCCAAAATAAGGCTCAGGAATCGAATTTGGAATGTTTGGGATATTTTGAAAACTGCAGGGGGTGGGTTTGGCCAAAATGAGACCCACTGCAGCTTTGAGAATTGGCCTATTTTCGGTATAGAAAGTGGAAATTTGAAAGTGGGGTGGGTGGGGGTTTCAGGTGTCGGCGGGTGGAATAATTGGTTGTGATTTTTTGAGATAGGCTATATAGGGCGAGCTTGTTGGGGGCGGGCTATTTACGTGAGTGGACACAGGGCTGTGGTGTACAATGTGTGGGTTGTTATGTGGTGGTTAATGGTAGGGTGGAGATTGGCGGGTGGTTGTTGGGTGGGAATGGGTGGGGAGTTTGTTTGTCCATTTGATGGTGGCGGCTTGAAAAATGTTTGGGGAGGCAGGCAGCAGGGTAAACGAGGAGTGAGAAAAGTGTGGTGGTGACAATGGCGGTGGTTGGTTGGAGCCGTTTTGGCTCAAATAATTCTCGTTTTCTGTTGGTCTTCCCACATTGAGGAGGGACCCTCCCTCCCCTCCTCCTCCAGCTGTTGGCTCTCCTTACATGTTAACACGTTGCTCTTACCTCAATAGTGTCTTTTTGCCTTCTCAATTTGTGACACACACCTACCTACACACCTGCACCTTACGTTTAGCAGGTGTGGCAAGCGTAATAAGAGCGAGAATGGTCGCTACAGAGGTAGAGAGGTGTGGGAGCTTGGCTGGGCTGGACGGAGCCTTCCCTCACACACCACCCCGCCCCCACCCCCCACCAGGGGGGCAGCCTCGCTCCTACCACTCCTCCCCACACCTTAACACGTTGCTCCGACCTCAATAGTGCCTCTTTCCCTTCTCAATTTGTGACATATACCTACCTACACATCTGTACCTTAGGTTTAGCAGGTGTGGCAAGCGTAATAAGAGCGAGAATGGTCTCTACAGAGGTAGAAAGGTTTGAACTCCAGCAGGCGGCGGGCGGAGGTAGGTAGCCGGCCGCCGGCCCTCAACTTGCGATGGTGCCACNTATTGTTTTAGTTTAAAGTAACAATAACTGCTTGTAACGTCAGACTGATCTCAGCATGACGTGAATCACAGGCTGCTTAATTGATCATGAATGTTTGAAGGTGCTTAATTGTCAAGTTATGAATCACAGCTGCTTGATCATGAATGGTTTAAAGGTGCTTAATTGTCAAGTTATGAATCACAGGCTGCTTGATCATGAATTGCTTGAAGTGCTTAATTGTCAAGTTATGAATCACAGGCTGCTTGATCTGATTGTTTGAAGGTGCTTAATTGTCAAGTTCTATTGAATACTATATATTTTGTCTCTTTTTCTTTACTTTTTCTATTTTTCTTTCTTTCTCTTTCTCTTTCTACATGAATATTACATTGACTGTGTTTACATTCATTTGTAGATTTTTATTTTAGTAATTAGTCCTAAACTATTGATTTATAGATTTTTATTTTTAGTAATTAGTCCTAAACTTTTGATTTATAGTTTTATTTTTAGTTAATTAGCCCTAAACTTTTGATTTATTGCTTTATATTTTTAGTCATAGAGAAATTATAGTGTAATATGTATACTCGAAAAAACTGCTTGTAAATCAGACTGATGAACATGAACACAGGTGCTTGATCTCAAAATCTATTGCGTTCACTATTGCATGTATAGAATTTTATAGTTTTAAATTTTTGATTTTTATTCTGTTATAGATATAGTCTATATATGTGAGCTATAACATATATTTTGTTGTATTACTCATTCTTAATTAAATAAATATAATTTAATTCTTTTTGTACCCTATTTATTTGTAATTTACACGTACATATATAGGATGTCCATTTCTTTCTCAGATGTCTTCATTCTTTCTCTCCCTTTCTATTTTAGATATGAATTAAAAATTATTATACCCTATAATTTACCCTAAACGTTTTAATGTAGGTAATTAAAAGGTTACAGAAATGTTTTTTGAAACATTATTTATTTACGTACTAAGGTCGTAAATAAAAGTTCTCAAAAAACATTTTCTAAACGTAATTATAAACGTTCTAAAAACAATGAAATGTCGTTTTTAGAACGTTTTAAAAACGTGAAAATGTTTGCTGGGCGGGAGGTAGGTAGCCGGCCGGCCGGCCCTCAACTTGCGATGGTGCCACAGTGTATGCCTCATCCTCCTCCATTACCACTGCCAACCCATTAATAACCGTCAATGACACTCGATGCAACAACAGTGTGGTTATATCATCACTTTTTATTCATACACTTTGGCCATAAAACACCTGCCAATACCTGCAACACCCTCCACTTGCCGGCAATGTGGCAACAACAACAACACTTGACTCTCTTCACACACATATATACGTTGCTCCCACCTCAATAGTGACTCTTTGCCTTCTCAATTTGTGACACACACCTACCTACACACCTGTACCTTAGGTTTAGCAGGTGTGGCGAGGGTAACAATAGCGAGAATGGTGGCTACAGAGGTATGAAGGTGTGTGTGTAGGTGCAGGCGGGGGGGCGGAGGGAGGGAGCCGCGCGCTGGCCGACCCTCACCTCAACCTGGAGAATAGTGTTGCCACAATGTACGCCACATTCTCCATTACCACTCCCACCAACCAACCCATTAATAACCGTCAATGACACTCCTCGATTCAACAAGAGTGTGGTTACATCATCACTTTACTTTAAGTGACTTTGGCCATAAAACACCCGCCAACACAACCAGTAACAACAACAACACCTTAATTCCACTTGCCAGCAACAACACCAGCCAGCCAGCCAGCCAGCCAGCCAGCCGCTCTAGCTCAACAACAACAAGCCTTTACTGCTATTTAAACACCACAATTGTTGTTATCATTGAGATTTTATCACTAATTTCCCAGACAGTATCTTGGCTAGCCTAGCCTCACCTCACCTCACCTCACCATACTTGAGATGAGCAACAAGATGTGGGTTTGTTTGGCCAAAATGTGACCCACTGTAGCTTTGAGAATTGGCCTATTTTCGGTATAAAAAGTCGCAATTTCAAACTGCGAATACGTGCAGAGAGCCACAATTTGGCTCCAAAATATGGCTCAGGAATTGAATTTGGAATGTTTGGGATATTTGGAAAACTGCAGGGGGTGGGTTTGGGCAAAATGTGACCCACTGCAGCTTTGAGAATTGGCCTATTTTCGGTATAAAAAGTCGCAATTTCAAACTGCGAATACGTGCAGAGAGCCACAATTTGGCTCCAAAATAAGGCTCAGGAATCGAATTTGGAATGTTTGGGATATTTTGAAAACTGCAGGGGGTGGGTTTGGCCAAAATGAGACCCACTGCAGCTTTGAGAATTGGCCTATTTTCGGTATAGAAAGTGGAAATTTGAAAGTGGGGTGGGTGGGGGTTTCAGGTGTCGGCGGGTGGAATAATTGGTTGTGATTTTTTGAGATAGGCTATATAGGGCGAGCTTGTTGGGGCGGGCTATTTACGTGAGTGGACACAGGGCTGTGGTGTACAATGTGTGGGTTGTTATGTGGTGGTTAATGGTAGGGTGGAGATTGGCGGGTGGTTGTTGGGTGGGAATGGGTGGGGAGTTTGTTTGTCCATTTGATGGTGGCGGCTTGAAAAATGTTTGGGGAGGCAGGCAGCAGGGGTAAACGAGGAGTGAGAAAAGTGTGGTGGTGACAATGGCGGTGGTTGGTTGGAGCCGTTTTGGCTCAAATAATTCTCGTTTTCTGTTGGTCTTCCCACATTGAGGAGGGACCCTCCCCTCCTCCTCCTCCTCCAGCTGTTGGCTCTCCTTACATGTTAACACGTTGCTCCTACCTCAATAGTGTCTTTTTGCCTTCTCAATTTGTGACACACACCTACCTACACACCTGCACCTTACGTTTAGCAGGTGTGGCAAGCGTAATAAGAGCGAGAATGGTCGCTACAGAGGTAGAGAGGTGTGGGAGCTTGGCTGGGCTGGACGGAGCCTTCCCTCACACACCACCCCCGCCCCCACCCCCCACCAGGGGGGCAGCCTCGCTCCTACCACTCCTCCCCACACCTTAACACGTTGCTCCGACCTCAATAGTGCCTCTTTCCCTTCTCAATTTGTGACATATACCTACCTACACATCTGTACCTTAGGTTTAGCAGGTGTGGCAAGCGTAATAAGAGCGAGAATGGTCTCTACAGAGGTAGAAAGGTTTGAACTCCAGCAGGCGGCGGGCGGGAGGTAGGTAGCCGGCCGGCCGGCCCTCAACTTGCGATGGTGCCACAGTGTATGCCTCATCCTCCTCCATTACCACTGCCAACCCATTAATAACCGTCAATGACACTCGATGCAACAACAGTGTGGTTATATCATCACTTTTTATTCATACACTTTGGCCATAAAACACCTGCCAATACCTGCAACACCCTCCACTTGCCGGCAATGTGGCAACAACAACAACACTTGACTCTCTTCACACACATATATACGTTGCTCCCACCTCAATAGTGACTCTTTGCCTTCTCAATTTGTGACACACNACATCTGTACCTTAGGTTTAGCAGGTGTGGCAGCGTAATAAGAGCGAGAATGGTCTCTACAGAGGTAAGAAAGGTTTGAACTCAGCAGGCGGCGGGCGGGAGGTAGGTAGCCGGCCGGCCGGCCCTCAACTTGCGATGGTGCCACAGTGTATGCCTCATCCTCCTCCATTACCACTGCCAACCATTAATAACCGTCAATGACACTCGATGCAACAACAGTGTGGTTATATCATCACTTTTATTCATACACTTTGGCATAAAACACCTGCCAATACCTGCAACACCCTCCACTTGCCGGCAATGTGGCAACAACAACACCACTTGACTCTCTTCACACACATATATACGTTGCTCCCACCTCAATAGTGACTCTTTGCCTTCTCAATTTGGACACACACCTACCTACACACCTGTACCTTAGGTTTAGCAGGTGTGGCGAGGGTAACAATAGCGAGAATGGTGGCTACAGAGGTATGAAGGTGTGGTGTAGGTGCAGGCGGGGGGGCGGAGGGAGGGAGCCGCGCGCTGGCCGACCCTCACCTCAACCTGGAGAATAGTGTTGCCACAATGTACGCCACATTCTCCATTACCACTCCCACCAACCAACCCATTAATAACCGTCAATGACACTCCTCGATTCAACAAGAGTGTGGTTACATCATCACTTTACTTTAAGTGACTTTGGCCATAAAACACCCGCCACACAACCAGTAACAACAACAACAACACCTTAATTCCACTTGCCAGCAACAAACACCAGCCAGCAGCCAGCCAGCAGCCGCTCTAGCTCAACAACAACAAGCCTTTACTGCTATTTAAACACCACAATTGTTGTTATCATTGAGATTTTATCACTAATTTCCCAGACAGTATCTTGGCTAGCCTAGCCTCACCTCACCTCACCTCACCATACTTGAGATGAGCAACAAGATGTGGGTTTGTTGGCCAAATGTGACCCACTGTAGCTTTGAGAATTGGCCTATTTTCGGTATAAAAAGTCGCAATTTCAAACTGCGAATACGTGCAGAGAGCCACAATTTGGCTCCAAAATAAGGCTCAGGAATTGAATTTGGAATGTTTGGGATATTTTGAAAACTGCAGGGGTGGGTTTGGCCAAAATGAGACCCACTGCAGCTTTGAGAATTGGCCTATTTTCGGTATAGAAAGTGGAAATTTGAAAGTGGGGTGGGTGGGGGTTTCAGGTGTCGGCGGGTGGAATAAGTGGTTGTGATTTTTTGAGATAGGCTATATAGGGCGAGCTTGTTGGGGGGGGCTATTTACGTGAGTGGACACAGGGCTGTGGTGTACAATGTGTGGGTTGTTATGTGGTGGTTAATGGTAGGGTGGAGATTGGCGGGTGGTTGTTGGGTGGGAATGGGTGGGGAGTTTGTTTGTCCATTTGATGGTGGCGGCTTGAAAAATGTTTGGGGAGGCAGGCAGCAGGGGTAAACGAGGAGTGAGAAAAGTGTGGTGGTGACAATGGCGGTGGTTGGTTGGAGCCGTTTTGGCTCAAATAATTCTCGTTTTCTGTTGGTCTTCCCACATTGAGGAGGGACCCTCCCTCCCCTCCTCCTCCAGCTGTTGGCTCTCCTTACATGTTAACACGTTGCTCCTACCTCAATAGTGTCTTTTTGCCTTCTCAATTTGTGACACACACCTACCTACACACCTGCACCTTACGTTTAGCAGGTGTGGCAAGCGTAATAAGAGCGAGAATGGTCGCTACAGAGGTAGAGAGGTGTGGGAGCTTGGCTGGGCTGGACGGAGCCTTCCCTCACACACCACCCCCGCCCCCACCCCCCACCAGGGGGGCAGCCTCGCTCCTACCACTCCTCCCCACACCTTAACACGTTGCTCCGACCTCAATAGTGCCTCTTTCCCTTCTCAATTTGTGACATATACCTACCTACACATCTGTACCTTAGGTTTAGCAGGTGTGGCAAGCGTAATAAGAGCGAGAATGGTCTCTACAGAGGTAGAAAGGTTTGAACTCCAGCAGGCGGCGGGCGGGAGGTAGGTAGCCGGCCGGCCGGCCCTCAACTTGCGATGGTGCCACAGTGTATGCCTCATCCTCCTCCATTACCACTGCCAACCCATTAATAACCGTCAATGACACTCGATGCAACAACAGTGTGGTTATATCATCACTTTTTATTCATACACTTTGGCCATAAAACACCTGCCAATACCTGCAACACCCTCCACTTGCCGGCAATGTGGCAACAACAACACCACTTGACTCTCTTCACACACATATATACGTTGCTCCCACCTCAATAGTGACTCTTTGCCTTCTCAATTTGTGACACACACCTACCTACACACCTGTACCTTAGGTTTAGCAGGTGTGGCGAGGGTAACAATAGCGAGAATGGTGGCTACAGAGGTATGAAGGTGTGTGTGTAGGTGCAGGCGGGGGGGCGGAGGGAGGGAGCCGCGCGCTGGCCGACCCTCACCTCAACCTGGAGAATAGTGTTGCCACAATGTACGCCACATTCTCCATTACCACTCCCACCAACCAACCCATTAATAACCGTCAATGACACTCCTCGATTCAACAAGAGTGTGGTTACATCATCACTTTACTTTAAGTGACTTTGGCCATAAAACACCCGCCAACACAACCAGTAACAACAACAACAACACCTTAATTCCACTTGCCAGCAACAACACCAGCCAGCCAGCCAGCCAGCCGCTCTAGCTCAACAACAACAAGCCTTTACTGCTATTTAAACACCACAATTGTTGTTATCATTGAGATTTTATCACTAATTTCCCAGACAGTATCTTGGCTAGCCTAGCCTCACCTCACCTCACCTCACCATACTTGAGATGAGCAACAAGATGTGGGTTTGTTTGGCCAAAATGTGACCCACTGTAGCTTTGAGAATTGGCCTATTTTCGGTATAAAAAGTCGCAATTTCAAACTGCGAATACGTGCAGAGAGCCACAATTTGGCTCCAAAATATGGCTCAGGAATTGAATTTGGAATGTTTGGGATATTTGGAAAACTGCAGGGGGTGGGTTTGGGCAAAATGTGACCCACTGCAGCTTTGAGAATTGGCCTATTTTCGGTATAAAAAGTCGCAATTTCAAACTGCGAATACGTGCAGAGAGCCACAATTTGGCTCCAAAATAAGGCTCAGGAATCGAATTTGGAATGTTTGGGATATTTTGAAAACTGCAGGGGGTGGGTTTGGCCAAAATGAGACCCACTGCAGCTTTGAGAATTGGCCTATTTTCGGTATAGAAAGTGGAAATTTGAAAGTGGGGTGGGTGGGGGTTTCAGGTGTCGGCGGGTGGAATAATTGGTTGTGATTTTTTGAGATAGGCTATATAGGGCGAGCTTGTTGGGGGCGGGCTATTTACGTGAGTGGACACAGGGCTGTGGTGTACAATGTGTGGGTTGTTATGTGGTGGTTAATGGTAGGGTGGAGATTGGCGGGTGGTTGTTGGGTGGGAATGGGTGGGGAGTTTGTTTGTCCATTTGATGGTGGCGGCTTGAAAAATGTTTGGGGAGGCAGGCAGCAGGGGTAAACGAGGAGTGAGAAAAGTGTGGTGGTGACAATGGCGGTGGTTGGTTGGAGCCGTTTTGGCTCAAATAATTCTCGTTTTCTGTTGGTCTTCCCACATTGAGGAGGGACCCTCCCCTCCTCCTCCAGCTGTTGGCTCTCCTTACATGTTAACACGTTGCTCCTACCTCAATAGTGTCTTTTTGCCTTCTCAATTTGTGACACACACCTACCTACACACCTGCACCTTACGTTTAGCAGGTGTGGCAAGCGTAATAAGAGCGAGAATGGTCGCTACAGAGGTAGAGAGGTGTGGGAGCTTGGCTGGGCTGGACGGAGCCTTCCCTCACACACCACCCCCGCCCCACCCCCCACCAGGGGGGCAGCCTCGCTCCTACCACTCCTCCCCACACCTTAACACGTTGCTCCGACCTCAATAGTGCCTCTTTCCCTTCTCAATTTGTGACATATACCTACCTACACATCTGTACCTTAGGTTTAGCAGGTGTGGCAAGCGTAATAAGAGCGAGAATGGTCTCTACAGAGGTAGAAAGGTTTGAACTCCAGCAGGCGGCGGGCGGGAGGTAGGTAGCCGGCCGGCCGGCCCTCAACTTGCGATGGTGCCACAGTGTATGCCTCATCCTCCTCCATTACCACTGCCAACCCATTAATAACCGTCAATGACACTCGATGCAACAACAGTGTGGTTATATCATCACTTTTTATTCATACACTTTGGCCATAAAACACCTGCCAATACCTGCAACACCCTCCACTTGCCGGCAATGTGGCAACAACAACACACTTGACTCTCTTCACACACATATATACGTTGCTCCCACCTCAATAGTGACTCTTTGCCTTCTCAATTTGTGACACACACCTACCTACACACCTGTACCTTAGGTTTAGCAGGTGTGGCGAGGGTAACAATAGCGAGAATGGTGGCTACAGAGGTATGAAGGTGTGTGTGTAGGTGCAGGCGGGGGGGCGGAGGGAGGGAGCCGCGCGCTGGCCGACCCTCACCTCAACCTGGAGAATAGTGTTGCCACAATGTACGCCACATTCTCCATTACCACTCCCACCAACCAACCCATTAATAACCGTCAATGACACTCCTCGATTCAACAAGAGTGTGGTTACATCATCACTTTACTTTAAGTGACTTTGGCCATAAAACACCCGCCAACACAACCAGTAACAACAACAACAACACCTTAATTCCACTTGCCAGCAACAACACCAGCCAGCCAGCCAGCCAGCCGCTCTAGCTCAACAACAACAAGCCTTTACTGCTATTTAAACACCACAATTGTTGTTATCATTGAGATTTTATCACTAATTTCCCAGACAGTATCTTGGCTAGCCTAGCCTCACCTCACCTCACCTCACCATACTTGAGATGAGCAACAAGATGTGGGTTTGTTTGGCCAAAATGTGACCCACTGTAGCTTTGAGAATTGGCCTATTTTCGGTATAAAAAGTCGCAATTTCAAACTGCGAATACGTGCAGAGAGCCACAATTTGGCTCCAAAATATGGCTCAGGAATTGAATTTGGAATGTTTGGGATATTTGGAAAACTGCAGGGGGTGGGTTTGGGCAAAATGTGACCCACTGCAGCTTTGAGAATTGGCCTATTTTCGGTATAAAAAGTCGCAATTTCAAACTGCGAATACGTGCAGAGAGCCACAATTTGGCTCCAAAATAAGGCTCAGGAATTGAATTTGGAATGTTTGGGATATTTGGAAAACTGCAGGGGGTGGGTTTGGGCAAAATGTGACCCACTGCAGCTTTGAGAATTGGCCTATTTTCGGTATAAAAAGTCGCAATTTCAAACTGCGAATACGTGCAGAGAGCCACAATTTGGCTCCAAAATATGGCTCAGGAATCGAATTTGGAATGTTTGGGATATTTTGAAAACTGCAGGGGTGGGTTTGGCCAAAATGAGACCCACTGCAGCTTTGAGAATTGGCCTATTTTCGGTATAGAAAGTGGAAATTTGAAAGTGGGGTGGGTGGGGGTTGTCAGGTGTCGGCGGGTGGAATAATTGGTTGTGATTTTTTGAGATAGGCTATATAGGGCGAGCTTGTTGGGGGCGGGCTATTTACGTGAGTGGACACAGGGCTGTGGTGTACAATGTGTGGGTTGTTATGTGGTGGTTAATGGTAGGGTGGAGATTGGCGGGTGGTTGTTGGGTGGGAATGGGTGGGGAGTTTGTTTGTCCATTTGATGGTGGCGGCTTGAAAAATGTTTGGGGAGGCAGGCAGCAGGGGTAAACGAGGAGTGAGAAAAGTGTGGTGGTGACAATGGCGGTGGTTGGTTGGAGCCGTTTTGGCTCAAATAATTCTCGTTTTCTGTTGGTCTTCCCACATTGAGGAGGGACCCTCCCCTCCTCCTCCTCCTCCAGCTGTTGGCTCTCCTTACATGTTAACACGTTGCTCCTACCTCAATAGTGTCTTTTTGCCTTCTCAATTTGTGACACACACCTACCTACACACCTGCACCTTACGTTTAGCAGGTGTGGCAAGCGTAATAAGAGCGAGAATGGTCGCTACAGAGGTAGAGAGGTGTGGGAGCTTGGCTGGGCTGGACGGAGCCTTCCCTCACACACCACCCCCGCCCCCACCCCCCACCAGGGGGGCAGCCTCGCTCCTACCACTCCTCCCCACACCTTAACACGTTGCTCCGACCTCAATAGTGCCTCTTTCCCTTCTCAATTTGTGACATATACCTACCTACACATCTGTACCTTAGGTTTAGCAGGTGTGGCAAGCGTAATAAGAGCGAGAATGGTCTCTACAGAGGTAGAAAGGTTTGAACTCCAGCAGGCGGCGGGCGGGAGGTAGGTAGCCGGCCGGCCGGCCCTCAACTTGCGATGGTGCCACAGTGTATGCCTCATCCTCCTCCATTACCACTGCCAACCCATTAATAACCGTCAATGACACTCGATGCAACAACAGTGTGGTTATATCATCACTTTTTATTCATACACTTTGGCCATAAAACACCTGCCAATACCTGCAACACCCTCCACTTGCCGGCAATGTGGCAACAACAACAACACTTGACTCTCTTCACACACATATATACGTTGCTCCCACCTCAATAGTGACTCTTTGCCTTCTCAATTTGTGACACACACCTACCTACACACCTGTACCTTAGGTTTAGCAGGTGTGGCGAGGGTAACAATAGCGAGAATGGTGGCTACAGAGGTATGAAGGTGTGTGTGTAGGTGCATGCAGGGCGGAGGGAGGGAGCCGCGCGCTGGCCGACCCTCACCTCAACCTGGAGAATAGTGTTGCCACAATGTACGCCACATTCTCCATTACCACTCCCACCAACCAACCCATTAATAACCGTCAATGACACTCCTCGATTCAACAAGAGTGTGGTTACATCATCACTTTACTTTAAGTGACTTTGGCCATAAAACACCCGCCAACACAACCAGTAACAACAACAACAACACCTTAATTCCACTTGCCAGCAACAACACCAGCCAGCCAGCCAGCCAGCCGCTCTAGCTCAACAACAACAAGCCTTTACTGCTATTTAAACACCACAATTGTTGTTATCATTGAGATTTTATCACTAATTTCCCAGACAGTATCTTGGCTAGCCTCACCTCACCTCACCTCACCTCCACCTCACCATACTTGAGATGAGCAACAAGATGTGGGTTTGTTTGGCCAAAATGTGACCCACTGTAGCTTTGAGAATTGGCCTATTTTCGGTATAAAAAGTCGCAATTTCAAACTGCGAATACGTGCAGAGAGCCACAATTTGGCTCCAAAATATGGCTCAGGAATTGAATTTGGAATGTTTGGGATATTTGGAAAACTGCAGGGGGTGGGTTTGGGCAAAATGTGACCCACTGCAGCTTTGAGAATTGGCCTATTTTCGGTATAAAAAGTCGCAATTTCAAACTGCGAATACGTGCAGAGAGCCACAATTTGGCTCCAAAATAAGGCTCAGGAATCGAATTTGGAATGTTTGGGATATTTGGAAAACTGCAGGGGGGTGGGTTTGGCCAAAATGTGACCCACTGTAGCTTTGAGAATTGGCCTATTTTCGGTATAAAAAGTCGCAATTTCAAACTGCGAATACGTGCAGAGAGCCACAATTTGGCTCCAAAAAAGGCTCAGGAATTGAATTTGGAATTTTGGGATATTTTGAAAACTGCAGGGGTGGGTTTGGCAAAATGAGACCCACTGCAGCTTTGAGAATTGGCCTATTTTCGGTATAGAAAGTGGAAATTTGAAAGTGGGGTGGGTGGGGGTTGTCAGGTGTCGGCGGGTGGAATAATTGGTTGTGATTTTTTGAGATAGGCTATATAGGGCGAGCTTGTTGGGGGCGGGCTATTTACGTGAGTGGACACAGGGCTGTGGTGTACAATGTGTGGGTTGTTATGTGGTGGTTAATGGTAGGGTGGAGATTGGCGGGTGGTTGTTGGGTGGGAATGGGTGGGGAGTTTGTTTGTCCATTTGATGGTGGCGGCTTGAAAAATGTTTGGGGAGGCAGGCAGCAGGGGTAAACGAGGAGTGAGAAAAGTGTGGTGGTGACAATGGCGGTGGTTGGTTGGAGCCGTTTTGGCTCAAATAATTCTCGTTTTCTGTTGGTCTTCCCACATTGAGGAGGGACCCTCCCCTCCTCCTCCTCCTCCAGCTGTTGGCTCTCCTTACATGTTAACACGTTGCTCCTACCTCAATAGTGTCTTTTTGCCTTCTCAATTTGTGACACACACCTACCTACACACCTGCACCTTACGTTTAGCAGGTGTGGCAAGCGTAATAAGAGCGAGAATGGTCGCTACAGAGGTAGAGAGGTGTGGGAGCTTGGCTGGGCTGGACGGAGCCTTCCCTCACACACCACCCCCGCCCCCACCCCCCACCAGGGGGCAGCCTCGCTCCTACCACTCCTCCCCACACCTTAACACGTTGCTCCGACCTCAATAGTGCCTCTTTCCCTTCTCAATTTGTGACATATACCTACCTACACATCTGTACCTTAGGTTTAGCAGGTGTGGCAAGCGTAATAAGAGCGAGAATGGTCTCTACAGAGGTAGAAAGGTTTGAACTCCAGCAGGCGGCGGGCGGGAGGTAGGTAGCCGGCCGGCCGGCCCTCAACTTGCGATGGTGCCACAGTGTATGCCTCATCCTCCTCCATTACCACTGCCAACCCATTAATAACCGTCAATGACACTCGATGCAACAACAGTGTGGTTATATCATCACTTTTTATTCATACACTTTGGCCATAAAACACCTGCCAATACCTGCAACACCCTCCACTTGCCGGCAATGTGGCAACAACAACAACACTTGACTCTCTTCACACACATATATACGTTGCTCCCACCTCAATAGTGACTCTTTGCCTTCTCAATTTGTGACACACACCTACCTACACACCTGTACCTTAGGTTTAGCAGGTGTGGCGAGGGTAACAATAGCGAGAATGGTGGCTACAGAGGTATGAAGGTGTGTGTGTAGGTGCAGGCGGGGGGGCGGAGGGAGGGAGCCGCGCGCTGGCCGACCCTCACCTCAACCTGGAGAATAGTGTTGCCACAATGTACGCCACATTCTCCATTACCACTCCCACCAACCAACCCATTAATAACCGTCAATGACACTCCTCGATTCAACAAGAGTGTGGTTACATCATCACTTTACTTTAAGTGACTTTGGCCATAAAACACCCGCCAACACAACCAGTAACAACAACAACAACACCTTAATTCCACTTGCCAGCAACAACACCAGCCAGCCAGCCAGCCAGCCGCTCTAGCTCAACAACAACAAGCCTTTACTGCTATTTAAACACCACAATTGTTGTTATCATTGAGATTTTATCACTAATTTCCCAGACAGTATCTTGGCTAGCCTAGCCTCACCTCACCTCACCTCACCTCACCTCACCTCACCATACTTGAGATGAGCAACAAGATGTGGGTTTGTTTGGCCAAAATGTGACCCACTGTAGCTTTGAGAATTGGCCTATTTTCGGTATAAAAAGTCGCAATTTCAAACTGCGAATACGTGCAGAGAGCCACAATTTGGCTCCAAAATATGGCTCAGGAATTGAATTTGGAATGTTTGGGATATTTGGAAAACTGCAGGGGGTGGGTTTGGGCAAAATGTGACCCACTGCAGCTTTGAGAATTGGCCTATTTTCGGTATAAAAAGTCGCAATTTCAAACTGCGAATACGTGCAGAGAGCCACAATTTGGCTCCAAAATAAGGCTCAGGAATCGATTTGGAATGTTTGGGATATTTTGAAAACTGCAGGGGGTGGGTTTGGCCAAAATGAGACCCACTGCAGCTTTGAGAATTGGCCTATTTTCGNGGCGAAGAGTTAGGGTGACATGATAGAGGTATACAAGTGGGTGAATGGACATAACAAAGGGGATATTAATGGAGCAGCCGTGGAGTGCGGACGTGTCCCTCCGTGACTGCTAGGGTAGTCTGCCGTTTGATCGCCAGGTGGCGGGGCGTAGCTGCCCCCCCACCCCCCAGTGTTGTTGCCTGCCGGCGGTGTGCAGACGTGGCAGGTGTTGGGTTCACCATGGTGGTCCCCTACCAGCGATCAAGCGTGTGAACTCGGTAGGACTGGAATTCTCTGGCCGTGCTGGGTATCCGGAGGTTGCGGAGGTACTGTGTGACTTGCTGCATGTCCCGGTGCTAGATGTTGACGGGATTGAGCTGGTGACTGCGCATCGCGTTGTCATCAAGCTGGCGACGGAGGAGGTATATCGTGCCTTCCTCAGTCGTTACGAGGGGCGCTCGCTGCCCTTGCCAGGAGGTACCGGCTCAGTCGCCATATCAGACCGGAGTGGTGCGCTGACCTATGTCAGCGTGCATGGGGCGCCCTTGGAGTTTCCCGAAGAGCTTCTGCGGCGTTATTTCCAGCGATTTGGGCCCGTCGTCAGTGTGAGGGTAAATACGTTATCCTCCGGGAAGTACGCCGGGAGGCGGACGAATATTCGCACCTTGGGCATGCGTCTGCGGTCGGACATTCCGTCTTCGGTCCGGCTTCTGGGATGCTACATCCGGGTGTACTATGCCCGGCAGCCTCGGACCTGTTTCCGGTGTGGCTTGATGGGGCATCAGGCTGCAGGGTGCGAGGCGGATCCGGTTGCACCTGTCAACCTCTTTCGGGAAGAGGATTTCCCGCCGCTTCCACTGGACGGGGACTTCGGGGATGTGGAGCCCGCCCGGCTCGTTGCTGCGGCTCCCCCGGCGTCTCCTGACGTTTCCCCGGATGTCGCTGGCCCTCCTCCGGCTGTTGCGATGAGATCAGTGGATTCCCCTGATCCTGTTCGTATCCCTGTCCCTGCTGCTCCAGTGGCCCGTGGTCTTGCGCCCTCCTCTGCGCCTGCTCCCCTGTCTTCCGGTGCTGCGCCTGGCCCTATCTCCTCGACTCGGATCCCGGATGCTGAAGTGGCTGAGGGGTCCCTGGTTGTGTGTGGTCCGGTTCCCCCTGCGGTTGAAGCTGCTGCAGTCGTCAGACGCGTACGAGCGGCTTGTGATGCCCGTGGGTCTGGGTCCACTTCCGGTTCCGAGGATGTGCGCCCGGTGCCCAAGAGATCCAGGCGCTCATCTACTGCATGGGCTGATGAGGTGGATTCTGGCGCTGATGGGTTATCAGGACTTGAGGTAGTGGCCGCTGACGTCCATATATCTGCTGATGCCGAGGGCTGTGTCTATGATTCGCCTCCTGTGGCTTCTGTCGGCAGTTCCCCGCAGTGGGGGGTGGTTGCACCTCCAGTGGTTGGTGAAGAGGGTGCTGGTGCAAGTCGGGACCTCGTGTTGGTTCTGCGGAAGGATGTTCGGGGTGAGGAGCCCCCACGAGTGTCCCGTCCGGTGGTTGATGAGCAGCCCTGTGAGGCTGCCGCGGTTACAAGTGCGCTGCCCGTTGCCTGCGCCGGTACGAAGAAGATCCCGAAGAAGCCTATCCCGTTCATCTTAGCCGACGGCACGGAGTATCATGAGACATCCAACCCTATAGGTATTACCTTTCATAACATAGTGGAGCCTATTCCGTGGTGCCCCACGACTGTCTGGGTTCCGGCGTATAAAGTATTTGCTAAGGGTGTGCCGCTTTCAATGCCCGATCCTCGGACGGCCCTTCGTCCCCCTATTCCGGAATATATTATGGCGATATGGGAGGCGTATTGTATTCTTTTCCCGGCTGCAGAGTGGCCGGAAAAGTATGCACAGGACTGATAGTCTGTGTGCTTGCGGTTTCTATCGGGTGTATCTTGGATTTTCGTCTGTTATGTGATGTATGTTATGTGATGTGTATTGTGTGCCCTTCAGGCCGAGGTTTTCTAAATGTCCCTGTTCTTTTGGCTATGCCTTTTCATGTTCTATGTTTCTTTATTTTGTTGTCTTCTGTGCTCTTTGGCTATGCCTTTTCTTGTTCATGTATATTTAATTTGTTGATTTATGTGCCCTTCTGGCTATGAGGTGAGATCTCTGTTCTTGAATTATTATTTCTTCTCTGTTTCATTTGTGTATTGCAGTGTATTTTGGGTCTCGGTCCTTCAGGCCGGTGTTAGGTTTGTTTGTTGTACCGATGGTTTTTGTACTGTTTTGCTATGTGCCTTACTGATTTTGTTTATATTTTTTGCTGACTGTGTTTACTTTTTGTTCTGTGTTTTCTGTACATTTTTGAGTTTGTACTTTGTTATGCTGTGCTGTCGGCCCTTCTGGCTGATGGGGTTTGTTCTCTGTGGTTTCTACTGTGTTTCTTTGTTTTTATTGTATTTAATTCGCATGCTTGCATGTAAAAATAAAAATAAAAAAAAAAAAAAATGTGTGGGTTGTTATGTGGTGGTTAATGGTAGGGTGGAGATTGGCGGGTGGTTGTTGGGTGGGAATGGGTGGGGAGTTTGTTTGTCCATTTGATGGTGGCGGCTTGAAAAATGTTTGGGGAGGCAGGCAGCAGGGGTAAACGAGGAGTGAGAAAAGTGTGGTGGTGACAATGGCGGTGGTTGGTTGGAGCAGTTTTGGCTCAAATAATTCTCGTTTTCTGTTGGTCTTCCCACATTAAGGAGGGACCCTCCCCTCCTCCTCCTCCTCCAGCTGTTGGCTCTCCTTACATGTTAACACGTTGCTCCTACCTCAATAGTGTCTTTTTGCCTTCTCAATTTGTGACACACACCTACCTACACACCTGCACCTTACGTTTAGCAGGTGTGGCAAGCGTAATAAGAGCGAGAATGGTCGCTACAGAGGTAGAGAGGTGTGGGAGCTTGGCTGGGCTGGACGGAGCCTTCCCTCACACACCACCCCCGCCCCCCCCCCACCAGGGGGGCAGCCTCGCTCCTACCACTCCTCCCCACACCTTAACACGTTGCTCCGGCCTCAATAGTGCCTCTTTCCCTTCTCAATTTGTGACATATACCTACCTACACATCTGTACCTTAGGTTTAGCAGGTGTGGCAAGCGTAATAAGAGCGAGAATGGTCTCTACAGAGGTAGAAAGGTTTGAACTCCAGCAGGCGGCGGGCGGGAGGTAGGTAGCCGGCCGGCCGGCCCTCAACTTGCGATGGTGCCACAGTGTATGCCTCATCCTCCTCCATTACCACTGCCAACCCATTAATAACCGTCAATGACACTCGATGCAACAACAGTGTGGTTATATCATCACTTTTTATTCATACACTTTGGCCATAAAACACCTGCCAATACCTGCAACACCCTCCACTTGCCGGCAATGTGGCAACAACAACAACACTTGACTCTCTTCACACACATATATACGTTGCTCCCACCTCAATAGTGACTCTTTGCCTTCTCAATTTGTGACACACCTGTACCTTAGGTTTAGCAGGTGTGGCGAGGGTAACAATAGCGAGAATGGTGGCTACAGAGGTATGAAGGTGTGTGTGTAGGTGCAGGCGGGGGGGCGGAGGGAGGGAGCCGCGCGCTGGCCGACCCTCACCTCAACCTGGAGAATAGTGTTGCCACAATGTACGCCACATTCTCCATTACCACTCCCACCAACCAACCCATTAATAACCGTCAATGACACTCCTCGATTCAACAAGAGTGTGGTTACATCATCACTTTACTTTAAGTGACTTTGGCCATAAAACACCCGCCAACACAACCAGTAACAACAACAACACCTTAATTCCACTTGCCAGCAACAACACCAGCCAGCCAGCCAGCCAGCCAGCCGCTCTAGCTCAACAACAACAAGCCTTTACTGCTATTTAAACACCACAATTGTTGTTATCATTGAGATTTTATCACTAATTTCCCAGACAGTATCTTGGCTAGCCTAGCCTCACCTCACCTCACCTCACCATACTTGAGATGAGCAACAAGATGTGGGTTTGTTTGGCCAAAATGTGACCCACTGTAGCTTTGAGAATTGGCCTATTTTCGGTATAAAAAGTCGCAATTTCAAACTGCGAATACGTGCAGAGAGCCACAATTTGGCTCCAAAATATGGCTCAGGAATTGAATTTGGAATGTTTGGGATATTTGGAAAACTGCAGGGGGTGGGTTTGGGCAAAATGTGACCCACTGCAGCTTTGAGAATTGGCCTATTTTCGGTATAAAAAGTCGCAATTTCAAACTGCGAATACGTGCAGAGAGCCACAATTTGGCTCCAAAATAAGGCTCAGGAATCGAATTTGGAATGTTTGGGATATTTTGAAAACTGCAGGGGTGGGTTTGGCCAAAATGAGACCCACTGCAGCTTTGAGAATTGGCCTATTTTCGGTATAGAAAGTGGAAATTTGAAAGTGGGGTGGGTGGGGGTTTCAGGTGTCGGCGGGTGGAATAATTGGTTGTGATTTTTTGAGATAGGCTATATAGGGCGAGCTTGTTGGGGGCGGGCTATTTACGTGAGTGGACACAGGGCTGTGGTGTACAATGTGTGGGTTGTTATGTGGTGGTTAATGGTAGGGTGGAGATTGGCGGGTGGTTGTTGGGTGGGAATGGGTGGGGAGTTTGTTTGTCCATTTGATGGTGGCGGCTTGAAAAATGTTTGGGGAGGCAGGCAGCAGGGGTAAACGAGGAGTGAGAAAAGTGTGGTGGTGACAATGGCGGTGGTTGGTTGGAGCCGTTTTGGCTCAAATAATTCTCGTTTTCTGTTGGTCTTCCCACATTGAGGAGGGACCCTCCCCTCCTCCTCCTCCTCCAGCTGTTGGCTCTCCTTACATGTTAACACGTTGCTCCTACCTCAATAGTGTCTTTTTGCCTTCTCAATTTGTGACACACACCTACCTACACACCTGCACCTTACGTTTAGCAGGTGTGGCAAGCGTAATAAGAGCGAGAATGGTCGCTACAGAGGTAGAGAGGTGTGGGAGCTTGGCTGGGCTGGACGGAGCCTTCCCTCACACACCACCCCCGCCCCCACCCCCCACCAGGGGGGCAGCCTCGCTCCTACCACTCCTCCCCACACCTTAACACGTTGCTCCGACCTCAATAGTGCCTCTTTCCCTTCTCAATTTGTGACATATACCTACCTACACATCTGTACCTTAGGTTTAGCAGGTGTGGCAAGCGTAATAAGAGCGAGAATGGTCTCTACAGAGGTAGAAAGGTTTGAACTCCAGCAGGCGGCGGGCGGGAGGTAGGTAGCCGGCCGGCCGGCCCTCAACTTGCGATGGTGCCACAGTGTATGCCTCATCCTCCTCCATTACCACTGCCAACCCATTAATAACCGTCAATGACACTCGATGCAACAACAGTGTGGTTATATCATCACTTTTTATTCATACACTTTGGCCATAAAACACCTGCCAATACCTGCAACACCCTCCACTTGCCGGCAATGTGGCAACAACAACAACACTTGACTCTCTTCACACACATATATACGTTGCTCCCACCTCAATAGTGACTCTTTGCCTTCTCAATTTGTGACACACACCTACCTACACACCTGTACCTTAGGTTTAGCAGGTGTGGCGAGGGTAACAATAGCGAGAATGGTGGCTACAGAGGTATGAAGGTGTGTGTGTAGGTGCAGGCGGGGGGGCGGAGGGAGGGAGCCGCGCGCTGGCCGACCCTCACCTCAACCTGGAGAATAGTGTTGCCACAATGTACGCCACATTCTCCATTACCACTCCCACCAACCAACCCATTAATAACCGTCAATGACACTCCTCGATTCAACAAGAGTGTGGTTACATCATCACTTTACTTTAAGTGACTTTGGCCATAAAACACCCGCCAACACAACCAGTAACAACAACAACAACACCTTAATTCCACTTGCCAGCAACAACACCAGCCAGCCAGCCAGCCAGCCAGCCGCTCTAGCTCAACAACAACAAGCCTTTACTGCTATTTAAACACCACAATTGTTGTTATCATTGAGATTTTATCACTAATTTCCCAGACAGTATCTTGGCTAGCCTAGCCTCACCTCACCTCACCTCACCATACTTGAGATGAGCAACAAGATGTGGGTTTGTTTGGCCAAAATGTGACCCACTGTAGCTTTGAGAATTGGCCTATTTTCGGTATAAAAAGTCGCAATTTCAAACTGCGAATACGTGCAGAGAGCCACAATTTGGCTCCAAAATATGGCTCAGGAATTGAATTTGGAATGTTTGGGATATTTGGAAAACTGCAGGGGGTGGGTTTGGGCAAAATGTGACCCACTGCAGCTTTGAGAATTGGCCTATTTTCGGTATAAAAAGTCGCAATTTCAAACTGCGAATACGTGCAGAGAGCCACAATTTGGCTCCAAAATAAGGCTCAGGAATCGAATTTGGAATGTTTGGGATATTTTGAAAACTGCAGGGGGTGGGTTTGGCCAAAATGAGACCCACTGCAGCTTTGAGAATTGGCCTATTTTCGGTATAGAAAGTGGAAATTTGAAAGTGGGGTGGGTGGGGGTTTCAGGTGTCGGCGGGTGGAATAATTGGTTGTGATTTTTTGAGATAGGCTATATAGGGCGAGCTTGTTGGGGGCGGGCTATTTACGTGAGTGGACACAGGGCTGTGGTGTACAATGTGTGGGTTGTTATGTGGTGGTTAATGGTAGGGTGGAGATTGGCGGGTGGTTGTTGGGTGGGAATGGGTGGGGAGTTTGTTTGTCCATTTGATGGTGGCGGCTTGAAAAATGTTTGGGGAGGCAGGCAGCAGGGGTAAACGAGGAGTGAGAAAAGTGTGGTGGTGACAATGGCGGTGGTTGGTTGGAGCCGTTTTGGCTCAAATAATTCTCGTTTTCTGTTGGTCTTCCCACATTGAGGAGGGACCCTCCCCTCCTCCTCCTCCTCCAGCTGTTGGCTCTCCTTACATGTTAACACGTTGCTCCTACCTCAATAGTGTCTTTTTGCCTTCTCAATTTGTGACACACACCTACCTACACACCTGCACCTTACGTTTAGCAGGTGTGGCAAGCGTAATAAGAGCGAGAATGGTCGCTACAGAGGTAGAGAGGTGTGGGAGCTTGGCTGGGCTGGACGGAGCCTTCCCTCACACACCACCCCCGCCCCCACCCCCCACCAGGGGGGCAGCCTCGCTCCTACCACTCCTCCCCACACCTTAACACGTTGCTCCGACCTCAATAGTGCCTCTTTCCCTTCTCAATTTGTGACATATACCTACCTACACATCTGTACCTTAGGTTTAGCAGGTGTGGCAAGCGTAATAAGAGCGAGAATGGTCTCTACAGAGGTAGAAAGGTTTGAACTCCAGCAGGCGGCGGGCGGGAGGTAGGTAGCCGGCCGGCCGGCCCTCAACTTGCGATGGTGCCACAGTGTATGCCTCATCCTCCTCCATTACCACTGCCAACCCATTAATAACCGTCAATGACACTCGATGCAACAACAGTGTGGTTATATCATCACTTTTTATTCATACACTTTGGCCATAAAACACCTGCCAATACCTGCAACACCCTCCACTTGCCGGCAATGTGGCAACAACAACAACACTTGACTCTCTTCACACACATATATACGTTGCTCCCACCTCAATAGTGACTCTTTGCCTTCTCAATTTGTGACACACACCTACCTACACACCTGTACCTTAGGTTTAGCAGGTGTGGCGAGGGTAACAATAGCGAGAATGGTGGCTACAGAGGTATGAAGGTGTGTGTGTAGGTGCAGGCGGGGGGGCGGAGGGAGGGAGCCGCGCGCTGGCCGACCCTCACCTCAACCTGGAGAATAGTGTTGCCACAATGTACGCCACATTCTCCATTACCACTCCCACCAACCAACCCATTAATAACCGTCAATGACACTCCTCGATTCAACAAGAGTGTGGTTACATCATCACTTTACTTTAAGTGACTTTGGCCATAAAACACCCGCCAACACAACCAGTAACAACAACAACAACACCTTAATTCCACTTGCCAGCAACAACACCAGCCAGCCAGCCAGCCAGCCAGCCGCTCTAGCTCAACAACAACAAGCCTTTACTGCTATTTAAACACCACAATTGTTGTTATCATTGAGATTTTATCACTAATTTCCCAGACAGTATCTTGGCTAGCCTAGCCTCACCTCACCTCACCTCACCATACTTGAGATGAGCAACAAGATGTGGGTTTGTTTGGCCAAAATGTGACCCACTGTAGCTTTGAGAATTGGCCTATTTTCGGTATAAAAAGTCGCAATTTCAAACTGCGAATACGTGCAGAGAGCCACAATTTGGCTCCAAAATATGGCTCAGGAATTGAATTTGGAATGTTTGGGATATTTGGAAAACTGCAGGGGGTGGGTTTGGGCAAAATGTGACCCACTGCAGCTTTGAGAATTGGCCTATTTTCGGTATAAAAAGTCGCAATTTCAAACTGCGAATACGTGCAGAGAGCCACAATTTGGCTCCAAAATAAGGCTCAGGAATCGAATTTGGAATGTTTGGGATATTTTGAAAACTGCAGGGGGTGGGTTTGGCCAAAATGAGACCCACTGCAGCTTTGAGAATTGGCCTATTTTCGGTATAGAAAGTGGAAATTTGAAAGTGGGGTGGGTGGGGGTTTCAGGTGTCGGCGGGTGGAATAATTGGTTGTGATTTTTTGAGATAGGCTATATAGGGCGAGCTTGTTGGGGGCGGGCTATTTACGTGAGTGGACACAGGGCTGTGGTGTACAATGTGTGGGTTGTTATGTGGTGGTTAATGGTAGGGTGGAGATTGGCGGGTGGTTGTTGGGTGGGAATGGGTGGGGAGTTTGTTTGTCCATTTGATGGTGGCGGCTTGAAAAATGTTTGGGGAGGCAGGCAGCAGGGGTAAACGAGGAGTGAGAAAAGTGTGGTGGTGACAATGGCGGTGGTTGGTTGGAGCCGTTTTGGCTCAAATAATTCTCGTTTTCTGTTGGTCTTCCCACATTGAGGAGGGACCCTCCCCTCCTCCTCCTCCTCCAGCTGTTGGCTCTCCTTACATGTTAACACGTTGCTCCTACCTCAATAGTGTCTTTTTGCCTTCTCAATTTGTGACACACACCTACCTACACACCTGCACCTTACGTTTAGCAGGTGTGGCAAGCGTAATAAGAGCGAGAATGGTCGCTACAGAGGTAGAGAGGTGTGGGAGCTTGGCTGGGCTGGACGGAGCCTTCCCTCACACACCACCCCCGCCCCCACCCCCCACCAGGGGGGCAGCCTCGCTCCTACCACTCCTCCCCACACCTTAACACGTTGCTCCGACCTCAATAGTGCCTCTTTCCCTTCTCAATTTGTGACATATACCTACCTACACATCTGTACCTTAGGTTTAGCAGGTGTGGCAAGCGTAATAAGAGCGAGAATGGTCTCTACAGAGGTAGAAAGGTTTGAACTCCAGCAGGCGGCGGGCGGGAGGTAGGTAGCCGGCCGGCCGGCCCTCAACTTGCGATGGTGCCACAGTGTATGCCTCATCCTCCTCCATTACCACTGCCAACCCATTAATAACCGTCAATGACACTCGATGCAACAACAGTGTGGTTATATCATCACTTTTTATTCATACACTTTGGCCATAAAACACCTGCCAATACCTGCAACACCCTCCACTTGCCGGCAATGTGGCAACAACAACAACACTTGACTCTCTTCACACACATATATACGTTGCTCCCACCTCAATAGTGACTCTTTGCCTTCTCAATTTGTGACACACACCTACCTACACACCTGTACCTTAGGTTTAGCAGGTGTGGCGAGGGTAACAATAGCGAGAATGGTGGCTACAGAGGTATGAAGGTGTGTGTGTAGGTGCAGGCGGGGGGGCGGAGGGAGGGAGCCGCGCGCTGGCCGACCCTCACCTCAACCTGGAGAATAGTGTTGCCACAATGTACGCCACATTCTCCATTACCACTCCCACCAACCAACCCATTAATAACCGTCAATGACACTCCTCGATTCAACAAGAGTGTGGTTACATCATCACTTTACTTTAAGTGACTTTGGCCATAAAACACCCGCCAACACAACCAGTAACAACAACAACAACACCTTAATTCCACTTGCCAGCAACAACACCAGCCAGCCAGCCAGCCAGCCGCTCTAGCTCAACAACAACAAGCCTTTACTGCTATTTAAACACCACAATTGTTGTTATCATTGAGATTTTATCACTAATTTCCCAGACAGTATCTTGGCTAGCCTAGCCTCACCTCACCTCACCTCACCATACTTGAGATGAGCAACAAGATGTGGGTTTGTTTGGCCAAAATGTGACCCACTGTAGCTTTGAGAATTGGCCTATTTTCGGTATAAAAAGTCGCAATTTCAAACTGCGAATACGTGCAGAGAGCCACAATTTGGCTCCAAAATATGGCTCAGGAATTGAATTTGGAATGTTTGGGATATTTGGAAAACTGCAGGGGGTGGGTTTGGGCAAAATGTGACCCACTGCAGCTTTGAGAATTGGCCTATTTTCGGTATAAAAAGTCGCAATTTCAAACTGCGAATACGTGCAGAGAGCCACAATTTGGCTCCAAAATAAGGCTCAGGAATCGAATTTGGAATGTTTGGGATATTTTGAAAACTGCAGGGGGTGGGTTTGGCCAAAATGAGACCCACTGCAGCTTTGAGAATTGGCCTATTTTCGGTATAGAAAGTGGAAATTTGAAAGTGGGGTGGGTGGGGGTTTCAGGTGTCGGCGGGTGGAATAATTGGTTGTGATTTTTTGAGATAGGCTATATAGGGCGAGCTTGTTGGGGGCGGGCTATTTACGTGAGTGGACACAGGGCTGTGGTGTACAATGTGTGGGTTGTTATGTGGTGGTTAATGGTAGGGTGGAGATTGGCGGGTGGTTGTTGGGTGGGAATGGGTGGGGAGTTTGTTTGTCCATTTGATGGTGGCGGCTTGAAAAATGTTTGGGGAGGCAGGCAGCAGGGGTAAACGAGGAGTGAGAAAAGTGTGGTGGTGACAATGGCGGTGGTTGGTTGGAGCCGTTTTGGCTCAAATAATTCTCGTTTTCTGTTGGTCTTCCCACATTGAGGAGGGACCCTCCCCTCCTCCTCCTCCTCCAGCTGTTGGCTCTCCTTACATGTTAACACGTTGCTCCTACCTCAATAGTGTCTTTTTGCCTTCTCAATTTGTGACACACACCTACCTACACACCTGCACCTTACGTTTAGCAGGTGTGGCAAGCGTAATAAGAGCGAGAATGGTCGCTACAGAGGTAGAGAGGTGTGGGAGCTTGGCTGGGCTGGACGGAGCCTTCCCTCACACACCACCCCCGCCCCCACCCCCCACCAGGGGGGCAGCCTCGCTCCTACCACTCCTCCCCCACACCTTAACACGTTGCTCCGACCTCAATAGTGCCTCTTTCCCTTCTCAATTTGTGACATATACCTACCTACACATCTGTACCTTAGGTTTAGCAGGTGTGGCAAGCGTAATAAGAGCGAGAATGGTCTCTACAGAGGTAGAAAGGTTTGAACTCCAGCAGGCGGCGGGCGCGAGGTAGGTAGCCGGCCGGCCGGAGAACGGGTGGATGGGGAACGGATCTCCCCGTTTCTTTTGGAGCGGGAGAAGGCAGGTCGGAGTCCGTGCCTTTGCTGGGTATACGGCGTTCCCGACGGCACTGTGCTTTCTAGCACTGCTGGGGTCTTGCGCTACGCGCAACAAGAATTGGAGTCTCTGTATAGGGAGGTGAGTGTGGACAGTACGGTTGCAGCCTCCTTTTTGGATGCGTGCTCACCCGGTTTGGCGGCGTCGGAGTGTGCTGCATTGGTGCAGGATGTCTCTATGGTCGAGATTCAGGAGGTGGTTTGGTCCTTCAAGTCCGGGAAAGTGCCGGGTGCGGATGGGCTGCCCATTGAATTTTACCGCACTTTTTGGATGTGTTGGGGGTGGTGGTTTTGGAGGTGGTGCAGGAGGGGTTGCGGTTGGGTGCTCTGCCGGACTCCTTTTGCGACGGGATCGTGCGGCTGCTGCCGAAACAGGGCGACTTGCGTTTGTTCACGAATTGGAGGCCTATCACTTTATTGAACGTAGATTACAAGATTCTGTCCAAGGTCTTGGCGCGTCGCTGTCGGGGTGTCGTTGCGTCGGTGGTCTCGGTTGAGCAATTCTGCGGTGTGCCTGGACGTGCCCTGACGCATTGCACTGGTTTATTTCGGGATGTGCTTCTGTATGCATCCGAATTTCAGCTTTCGGCGGCCATGCTATGTTTGGACTGGTCCAAGGCTTTCGACCGGGTGTCGTTGGCTTTTGTATTTCGTGCTATGAAGAACCTCGGGTTCCCGGAGGTGTTTATTGGTTGGGTCCGTTTGTTGTACCTTCGAAGTCGCAGTCGGGTGTGTGTGAATGG
Source organism: Procambarus virginalis (assembly GCA_020271785.1). Lineage (NCBI taxonomy): Eukaryota > Metazoa > Arthropoda > Malacostraca > Decapoda > Cambaridae > Procambarus > Procambarus virginalis. The sequence continues at coordinate 73,662 of WNGS01007453.1, forward strand.
GTTTTTTAGTTCGTTTTTCGGGATTGGTCGTTCGGTTCGTCAGGGGTGTCCGATGTCGATGTTGCTATATGTCATTTTTCAGGAGCCCCTCTTCAGGGCAGTGAAATCGTGCCCCTTGATTGTACCTCCTTGCCTGCCGTCCGGATTTCGGATTCCCATTTGTGGTTATGCTGATGACACGGTGCTTTTTGTGGCTTCGAGGGTTCGGTGTTGGCTGTGCAGGATGTTCTTAGCCGTTTTGAGTCGGCCACGGGGGCTGTGCTCAATCGCGCAAAGTCGGGGATCATGGGGATCGGTGCGTGGACATCTCGCCTGGTGTGGGCGGGATCATGGTTTCCTGTAGTTTCCTCGCAGCGAGTACTTGGGGTTTCTTGGTTCGCCTCCTATGACAGGTCGTTGGCCTGGAATTGGGATGTTGTTTCCCGTTCGGTGGGGACTGCGGTGGGCCTTCTGTCACGTCGTCCGCTGACTATTTATCAGCGTGGCTTGCTGGTTACATGCAAGGTGTTGTCAAGGGTTTGGTTTCTTGCTAGGGTTTTTCCCTTGGATCGCCGCAAAGCCTTGCTCCTGGAGAGTGTTGTTTATAAGTACGTGTGGTGTGGTCGGTACCAGCCGGTGCGTCGTTCGACGTTGGTGTTCGGGTGCGTGAGGGGGGTGTTGGCATTCCTGACGTCTTCACGAAGGCCCGGGCCCTTTTCTGGGTCTCGTTGTATCAGGGGCTGATGCTCAGCGGTGGTCTGAATATGCTGGGCGTGTTTTTTTGTTCAGTTAGATTTAGTTATTTGGTTGATTTGGGGGTTGCTCAGGAGGTTGCTTTATCTACCCCCCCTGTTTATTCTTGGGCGGTCGGGATTCTTCGGGAACTCTGCCGTTTTCCTGGGTTTCTGGCATTTTCTTGTAGGACTGTGTATGAGGTGTTGTTGCCCCGGGTAAGGCCGCGGGTGGAGGAGTTGTTTCCATGTTGGGATTGGGGTGCTATCTGGTCTTCTTTAGGGGCGAGGTTTTTAGCGCCCCAGCAGCGTGAATTGTTGTTCAGGTGTTTGCATCTGTCGCTGGCGACGAATGAGCGTTTGTATATGTTGGGGCTGCGTGCCTCGGAGGCGTGTGTGCATTGTGGGTTATGTGAGTCGCAGGTGCATGTGTTTTACTTTTGTGGCAGGTTGAGAGGCTTGGTGGACTGGTTTCGGGATGTCCTGGAGGCGTTCTGTGGTCCTGGTTGCCGAGGTGATGTCTTGCAATTTTTGTTTTTGCACTTTCCAGGTTATTCGAGGCGTGTGCGTAATACTTTGTGTGTTTTGGTTGCGGATTATGTGTTTTGTGTGTGGGTTGGGAGGCGCGAGGGTTATGGAGTTACACGAGTTTTGGGGTTTCTGCGGGGTCGCATGCGATTCACTTGGTGGTGGTTACGGCGGGCTTTTCCAGTGGAATTCGGTGGGTGGTTTACGGTTGCCTATGTCCGTGGGGTTGCCTTCCGCTAGTGCGGGAGTGGGTGTTTCGATGCCGTCCCCCTCTCGGATGTCCTTGGCGGGGTTTTTTTTTGGTTGTGTTTTTCACGTGTTGTGTGTGTGTGCTGCTCCTGGGTGTGTATGGTGTGTGGTGTCTCTGTGCCTCCCAATGCGTGTGTGGTCGGCCATGTGTGGGCCGGGGGGTACATTATGTCTGGTGTGTTTGGAGGCTGTAACATGTTTCGGCCTGTGCACTGTCTGTGCGACGTGTTTTTTATGTATATTATGTATATTATTATGTATAATTTATGTATATTTTGTGAGTATGGTGTGCGTATGGTGGGGGTGAATGTGAGTAGGGGTGAGTCATGTGTTCTCCCGTCCGGGGGATTCGTGTGTTTGTCCTTTTTGGTGTGTGCCGGCTCGCCTCGTCGGTGGCCGTATCCATGTGTTTGTTTGGTTGGATGTTGTTGTACATGGTGTGACTACCCTATGTGTTTCCTCATGTTTGTATAAGGGTAATGGCCGATTGGTCGCGTTGTGTGTGTATATGTATACGTTCAGATTTGCTACTTGAGCCGTGCTACTGTGTTTGCACGGTTTCCGTGGTTTTGTACATTATTCTTACCAATTATTATGCTTAGTGGAACTTGGGGGTTGCTCCCGTTATACATCTGTTTCCTATAGTGCCCAGTCCTCGAATTTATGTACTGCTTGTCAGGATTCCTATGCATTCCTTCAACAGGGGTGTCCGTATGGTTTCTTGTGTTTAGTTATGGGGGTTTCTGGTTCTTAGGGTACTTTTTTTGTTTTTGTGTATTATGCAAATTGTAATGTTAATTGTTCTCTATGTACTGGTCTTGGCACTATTAATACTGTTGCTTATGATGTGATGGGTATATTGTTTGGTAGGTCCTGAGTCTATTTTTTCATAGTTTCTCTTTTATGTGACTCAGCATTTATATGTTGTTACATTCAAATTTGATGCTGGAGCCGTGCTATTGTGTTTGCACGGTTTCCGTAGGTTTGTACATTATATTTGCCAATTATGATGCTTAGGGTGATTGGATATTGTTTCCTTTTTCCATTTGTTTCCTGTGGCGCCAAGTCCTCGCCTTTATGTACATATTGTCTGGATTCTTACGCATTCCCTCACGATGAGTGTCCATATGGTTTCTTGTGTGTAGTTATATAATTTTATGGTTATTAGAGTTACGTTTCTTGTTTTTGTGTTTTATGCTTATTGTTATGTTACTTGTTCTCCATGTACTGGTCTTTGCATTATTGCTACTGTTGTTTATGTTGTGATGCGTGTGTTGTCTGGTAGTTCCTGAGTCTAGTTGTTAATAGTTTCTCTTTTATGTGACTCGGTATTTATGTATTTATTGTGCTTAATATAATAAAAAAAAAAAAAAAAAAAAAAAAATTCTCCTTAATTAGCTACGAGTGCTTAATCACTCTGTCCACAGACAGATCTGATCAGTCCAACGAATTACAGCAGCTTAATTACAGCGCAATTGACTCCGATCATAACAGACCGATCAACCCCTTACGTTAATCAATCAATTAACGACAGCTCGTTAAATCGTTAACACTACGTTAGTCTTCACTTGACAATTCCTCCACGGCGTGAACTTCACTGTGACTGTTGCCTTTACACGTCTCTACGTTAATCACAACAATGTTCAACGAACAAGTGACCTCGTTAAGTAAATCGTGACCCCCGTGACGTTAACTGACTTTAATTCTCACGGAATCCTCCACAGTACACAACGCCTTCCACCAAGGACAACTTGTCTACGGTTTACACACGGTACAACACAGTACATCACAGTACAACACAGTACATCCTTGCCACTCACGGCAAAACTTGTAAATGATTACCCAGTAAATTATTCCCCAATAATTCACACTTTACCACCACACAACAGTAAAATAAGCGCTGGCCAATATAATAATGAAAATTATTTATAACCAAGGGAAACCTCCCTGTTACCACTTTCACTGCTGAAAAAGGGAATCAAATTACAGCAAATTACATACACGGTACATAGAGAACATAGAAGCAATTAACTCACTGTACTCCACCACTGGATGTGTCTCTCTGTGTCCTCACACACGTCAAAATCACAGTTGGGCCCAACCTCAACTTGGTGACGTCAAACAGGGTAACTCACACGTCTCCAATTCCCATTCACCTCACTAGGTGGTCACAGGGACAGAGGATAGACGGAACACTGGGGACGAACCCAGCTTCAGAGTTTTATTACCCAAACTGAAACAGTGTACTGTACTTACATCACATGCGGGCCCGCTACACACACTCATACATTCGTCACCCTCACACTCCCACTGCTGCTGCTGGATGATGACGTAGACGTCCTCACTTCCTACACGTGGTCAGGTGGAGCACAGGGTCGTCGACCACGGGTTTTAGCTCCACACACAGCGACCAGGTGTCGCGGGCACTCAGGCCTTGGCCGACCAGGGTGTGCGCACAACAGATATACACAGCGGGGATGCGGTACCACGCCCTTCCACTTGACACGGTACCCCAGGGTACGACGGTACACGGTGCTACACGGTACACGAGACAGAGTCTACACTGTTCGTTCGTTTTCTCAGAGTTTCGTATTTCAGGTTTCTCTCATAACACTGAAACCTTCTCTAGCACGTCTCACTGCAGTACCTTCACGCACAGATGCGTTAGACGGCTGATGTCACTATCCTAGCGCGATAATTAACGGCCTCACCTAGTCCAGTTGCTCTAAGATGGCGTCTCACTATCCCGCGCTTAGGCGACAAAGTTCACACTGGTACGGTTCATGCACCTTCCCGATTACCGGATTCTTACGGACGGCACACGGCAAGATAGCAAGAATATAGGCGTGACTTTAGTAACGTTGCAGGCGGTATTTCCCGTGGCTTGGCCTAGCACGGGAAGATACGTCTCCCCTAGCAAGCGTATGAGGTAAGAATGATTTTTCCCGCCAAGACGGCCTCAAGCGTACCATGTGGTACCCCTCAGCGTCTTGACCAATCACGGTTCAGCATTCCTGAGGCCCAGGAGCCTCGGCCAATGGCGCACCTGCCTCATGACGCTACCCCCCTCGCTCACGAGGTGGACACGTGATAGGGGGGTTGGTCTACAGCCGTTAACCCCCCATACCTCCCTCTCTACACTTGAATTGTACCAAATCTCCCTGAAATCAACTCCCTCCTGTAATTTCCTTCACAGACCTGATACAGCGATCAGAATGACATCACTAGCTAGCATATGTCCTGGGCTGTCCATTGACACCCAACACGACTGTGGAAAAGTTTATATTCAGAAAGTTGAATCATGGTGCACATCACTGGTGCACTATGCAATTTCGTACTTCATTCAGTGCACGAGAGAGCAGGAAAAATATGTCTCCTGACATCAACCTCCCACTAAGGGTTTATTTCACTGGAAGCGAAATACACCCCACCATTTTACCAGCTCGAGGGTGCACTGTGCACGAGCTGTCACATACACTTTGACAGCTCACTTCCGGCTGGGTAGTAGTGGGTAGAGACTCCGTTTTCTATGCGTCGTCGCCCTGAGAGACTTGGGGTGACTCCTCCGGTTCGTCCTGGGTAGTGTTACCTGACTTAGGCGCGGAGGGGTGCTCGGCTTCAGGGCCAGGCTCTAGCCGGCTCGACGCCTCGAAGCTAGGCTGGACCCCAAGCTCTGCAGCTCCGGCTTCAGTCTGTGTCATACCGGACACACTAGCAACACCTTGGGATGGACTACCCGGAGAGGCACTATCTTCACTCTCCTCTGGCCTTGATGACGCATCATCACGTTCCTCAGCTGTTAAGTGCAGACCGCTTACCTCACTGAGCACCGGGTCACTAACCTGCTCCTCTGGCGTGTGCGACCTGCTCAACCAATCAGCACCCACATTCTCCGTCCCCTTGATGTACTCGACCCTGAACTTAAACTGTTGTAAGAATAGGGCCCACCGCATAATCCTAGGATTAGAGTTCTTTAATGTACCCAAGTGGCTCAGAGGCTGATGGTCTACTTGGAAGGTAAACCGCCTTCCATACACATACTGATAGAATTTTTTAATGCCTACCACAGCTGCCAACAGTTCCCGCTCGACTGTCGAGTACCGACGCTCTACGTCACTCAACTTCCGGCTGTAGTAGGCGACCGGCCACACTAGGCCGTCATGCTCCTGCAGAAGTACAGCTCCCACTCCTGTGTTGGAAGCATCAGTTCTGAGGATGTATTCCTTATCCTCGTCGGGCAGCCTCAAGATAGGCTGCTCGACCATCTTCTTTTTCAAGCAAGCAAAAGAAGCGCCTTCCTCCCCCGTCCAGTTGACCTTATTAGGGGCAGCCTTCTTTGTCAACTCTGTTAAGGGATAGGCTACAGAGGCGAAGTCCGGAATGAACTTCCTGTAGTAACCCACCAGACCAAGGAATGACCTCACCTGCGTCTTGGTGGTGGGTGGTACAGCATCCTGTATCTTCTGTACCTTATCAGGTAGAGGCTTGGAACAGCCTCCACCGATCACATGCCCCAGGTACTTGACCTCGGCGCATCCCACCTCACACTTGGTAGGTTTGGCGACCATGCCAACTCCTTGCAGCCGTGAGAATACCTGTCTCAGGAGCTGCAGATGCTCCTCCCAAGTGGTAGAGTGAATAAGTACATCATCCACAAATACTTCCACTCCTTCGATGCCCCCCAGGATCTTCCTCATAGTCCTGTTGAACACTGCGGGGGCATTCACCAGCCCAAATGGGAGAACAGTGAATTGATACAGCCCCTCACTAGTCATAAAAGCTGTGCATCTTTTGCTATCGTGATGCAGTGGGATCTGCCAGAATCCCTTCGTCAGATCCAGCTTCGAGAAATACTTGCTTGGCGCTAGCCTAGCGAAAATCTCATCTTGATTAAACATGGGTTCTGCATCGAACTCTATGACCGAGTTCAATTTCCTGAAGTCGAGACAAATCCTTACTCCCCCCTCAGGTTTCTTCACTATCACCATGGGGCTGGAATAGGGGGAAGTAGACTTTTCAATTACACCTTCTCTTTCCATCTCCTTCAGTTCAGCCCTGACCTGGGGGACTAGGTGATGGGGAACAGGATAAGGTTTGGTGCGTACCGCCTGTCTTTCCATTAGCGGTACTCGGTAGCCTTCCACATTAGCTACCTTGGTAACATCCGAGAGTACGCCACTGAACTCCTTCGTCAGCTGTCTGGCCTGTGTACTCTGTTCTGGAGTCAGTCGATCGCTAATCTTTACATCTTTGTATGTCTCGTTCTGTTTGCGATTAAACAATCGTGGCTGACCTACCTCGCTGTCATCACTGATGACTGACACCCCTGCAATAAATGCAGTGTGTACTGGGTGGGGAACTAGCCCTGTCCCCTCCCGATTCCGCTTTGAAGATTTCTTACTTCCTTTACCCTGCCGCCTCTGTTCCTTGGGCTGGGTAGTGGCGACCGTGACTTGGCTACCAGCTGGAGCGGACCGCGCGGGTCCCTTTGAACTAGATCCCGTTTTCTGTTGGCGGAAAGGAGCAGGCTTCCCCCGTTTTCCTTGCGCCTGCTGCCTCTGTTCCTTAGCCGGGGAGGCAGCCATGGCTTGGCTACCAGCTGACTGGCGCGTGACGTCACCTCCAGCTGGTGTGGGTCCCGTTCTCTGTGAGTCACTTCCACAGGACCGACTCTTACGATTTGACACTCCAGGGGCGTTTCCCAACAACAACCCATATACAGCGTCCTTGCATTTCACCGCTCGTATTTTACCTTTTACATATGGTGTGTCAACAATCAGGGATACCTCGATCATGTCTCTCTGGGTACCATCAGGGTATCTTACATGAATGGTCCTGCCTGTCTCGTTCCCAGGCTTGACTAGGCTCTCTCGGACCATATGAGTGGTAGCTCCTCTGTCTCGAAAGACCTTGGTCCACTTACCATTAACATAACCTTTTGCTGTCTCCAGGGTGTACTCCAGAGGATCACCTCCCTCGTGGGCACCCAGACCAGCAATCTGTGCATGTGTTCCCCCCTTTTCTGCACGCTTGCCCTTCTTACACTGAGCTGCCTTGTGACCTGGCAGGTGGCAAGTAAACAGAGGGGTCCACGGACCTTAGGTGGCTTATGGCTTCCTCTAGACTTACTCTCTTTAGGCCTAGCCCCGCTCCCTGAGGCTTGGTCATGACGTCGGTTCTCAGATGAACCTCCCTGTCTAGGTCTGTGTGCCTCAGCCCACCTGTCAGCACATTCTGCCATAGCCTCATTAGAGACTATCTCATTTTCCTTGAGTTTAGCACGGAGCACAGGTTCCACTGCCTCCAGGAACTGTTCTCTAGTCATCAGCTCAAACAACGTATTGTCTTCCGGAACGACGGCGTTGTTCAACTCAAAATAGCGCTTGAGGCTCGACTCTAGCCTCTGCAACATGGCCCTGTACGTCTCCCCTTGACGTACTCTAATCTGGCGGAATGTCCTCATCATTCCATCGGCCGAAATGCCATAGCCTTTCATTAAGGCTCGCTTCAGTGCATCATAGTCGTTGCACATGGGAGTTCCCAAACTCTGGTATATACTTAATGCTCTCCCCTTCAACAATGAAGCTAGCGCTTGGGCCCAAGTTGACCTACTCCACTTCCCTTCCGTTGCTCTGCGTTCGAAGCGGTCAATGTATGCATCCATTGAATCCACTTGCTCATCGAAAGCTATAAGATTAGGCATTTTTATCTTAACAACTGGCCCATCTGGGCCGGGCTCTGTGGGTTGGGTTTGGCTTCCCTTCCCAGCTGTGGATTGCACCTTTGCAATCTCCAACCGGTTCTCTCTCTCCTGATGGGTATTCCACATTTCCATCACAAACTTAGACATCTCAGTTGCTGGGAGACCCATTAACCTAGCTTGTTCTCGCAGCATGTCTAAGGTGAATCCCGCCTGGGGTTGTACAGTCCCCATTCTGGCTGGCGATTCTTGCATCGACCTACCTGCTGATGCAACACTACCTTCCGCGAAGGTTTCTATAGGAATTCTTTGGTGAGGGCGCGACCTCCCACTAAGATCCTGAGGCGTACTACTTCTTTCACCTCCTACCACGTCCACTACACGAAAGTCGGCTAGGGGATTTTCCTCATCCTCTAAATCATTTCTCGACGTTTCGTTCGCCGAAGCGAAACTAGCATTATGCCTTTCAGGTGACGCTTCTCTCTCTGACGTGTCCCTAGTGTCATGGAGTGCTGGCAACTCCTGACCTACCCCTGCCTGGCGTACCCGCTTCACCCAGGCGTGTGTCTCTTCACGTACTGACGGCATTCCTCCTCCGTGATAACACCCGCATCATCTGGTGTTCTGCCATAGGTAGTAATATACAGATACACGTACTGTTCCTTGCAATCCCCAAACATACTGACAGTGTGTGTTGGTGTGTGTACCTACTTGTGACAACTGTGACAACACACCCCCAACAATACTGCACCACAATGATGTTCTGCAATTTGAGACTTTTTACTTTAATGATCAAAAGTCCGTGCATGGGCTCGAACCCAAGTGACACAGCCCCACGTTGGGCGCCAGAAGTGTGAGATTTTTTTTCTTTGACAATTATCAAAAGAAAGTAAGTCCTATTGATGTTACGTTAATCGTAACTACCTCGCAAGAGAGGCAGACCTTAAACAGCAAGAGCTGCCAGTGGCAGATATTTAATCTTAAAGCCTAAGATCATAGGACCGCGGGAGCAAACCGCCAGGCGAAACCACCCGGGTAACACCTGTCACTTAGGTCGCTGGCTCCTCCTAGTTGACAACTAATAAAGGGTAGCCGACGGATTCTCACTTCGTATTTATAGAAGTGTGGTGCTGTGCAATGGACTCGAGCTTTAGATACAGACTTGATATGAACATAAGCAGGCAAAGCGTTGCAGAACATGAAATGTGGGGCAGTAATATTGGAAGGTTTGACGTAAACGACCGTTTTCTATAACAAACAATTTATTCACAAAATAAACTAAAACTACTACACAGTGAATTGACGTTACTTTACTGTCACTCCAGTGGCACATTCAAGAACAGCTAATCAACAGCCTGATGGACCCACGGGATCCTTCCCGTCGTCGCTGACTGAACAATGACACTAACTGAACAAAGTGGTGCCCACTGGTGACGCAAGCTTGCAATCAATATTGTCACGGCTTCACGGTGAACAATACTCTAATCACTAAACTTGACTGGCGCTCGCTGCTCTCAACGAGGTACCAAGTAACAAGGCGGTTAATCCAAGAATGATAACCCCTTATAAAAATCTTACGTTAACACTTGTCTCTCAGGACAATCAACAACAAAAGTTACTCTAATGAATTTAAACAATTACGTTAACACACACGTGTCTCAACGACACTTAAATGGCAGCAATAACTCGTAAATCAATTAATTACATCAACTTGAAAGTCAAGCATTCGGTGAGTAATTCCCAATTAATTACTGAATACAACAGCCTATTAATTCAGACGAGTATTGATAAAGCCTACTGTCTCTCAACTGACAGTTCACTTCCGGTCTTACGACAAGATTACCTTAACGAGGGTAGACTACTGTACACACACAAGGTTACAACACACTCCGTGTAAACAACAACATCAACACCTGGTGAATTCACTAAGTGGCGGTTACTAATTCTCCTTAATTAGCTACGAGTGCTTAATCACTCTGTCCACAGACAGATCTGATCAGTCCAACGAATTACAGCAGCTTAATTACAGCGCAATTGACTCCGATCATAACAGACCGATCAACCCCTTACGTTAATCAATCAATTAACGACAGCTCGTTAAATCGTTAACACTACGTTAGTCTTCACTTGACAATTCCTCCACGGCGTGAACTTCACTGTGACTGTTGCCTTTACACGTCTCTACGTTAATCTCAACAATGTTCAACGAACAAGTGACCTCGTTAAGTAAATCGTGACCCCCGGTGACGTTAACTGACTTTAATTCTCACGGAATCCTTCACAGTACACAACGCCTTCCACCAAGGACAACTTGTCTACGGTTTACACACGGTACAACACAGTACATCACAGTACAACACAGTACATCCTTGCCACTCACGGCAAAACTTGTAAATGATTTCCCAGTAAATTATTCCCCAATAATTCACACTTTACCACACCACAACAGTAAAATAAGCGCTGGCCAATATAATAATGAAAATTATTTATAACCAAGGGAAACCTCCCTGTTACCACTTTCACTGCTGAAAAAGGGAATCAAATTACAGCAAATTACATACACGGCACATAGAGAACATAGAAGCAATTAACTCACTGTACTCCACCACTGGATGTGTCTCTATGTGTCCTCACACACGTCAAAATCACAGTTGGGCCCAACCTCAACTTGGTGACGTCAAACAGGGTAACTCACACGTCTCCAATTCCCATTCACCTCACTAGGTGGTCACAGGGACAGAGGACAGACGGAACACTGGGGACGAACCCAGCTTCAGAGTTTTATTACCCAAACTGAAACAGTGTACTGTACTTACATCACATGCGGGCCCGCTACACACACTCATACATTCGTCACCCTCACACTCCCACTGCTGCTGCTGGATGATGACGTAGGCGTCCTCACTTCCTACACGTGGTCAGGTGGAGCACAGGGTCCTCGACCACGGGGTTTAGCTCCACACACAGCGACCAGGTGTCGCGGGCACTCAGGCCTAGGCCGACCAGGGTGTGCGCACAACAGATATACACAGCGGGGATGCGGTACCACGCCCTTCCACTTGACACGGTACCCCAGGATACGACGGTACACGGTGCTACACGGTACACGAGACAGAGTTCTACACTGTTCGATTGTTCCTCAGAACTTCGTATTTAAGGTTTCTCTCATAACACTGAAACCTTCTCTAGCACGTCTCACTGCAGTACCTTCACGCACAGATGCGTTAGACGGCTGATGTCACTATCCTAGCGCGATAATTAACGGCCCCACTTAGTCCAGTTGCTCTAAGATGGCGTCTCACTATCCCGCGCTTAGACGACAAAGTTCACACTGGTACGGTTCATGCACCTTCCCGATTACCGGATTCTTACGGACGGCACACGGCAAGATAGCAAGAATATAGGCGTGACTTTAGTAACGTTGCAGGCGGTATTTCCCGTGGCTTGGCCTAGCACGGGAAGATACGTCTCTCCATAGCAAGCGTATGAGGTAAGAATGATTTTTCCCGCCAAGACGGCCTCAAGCATACCATGTGGTACCCCTCAGCGTCTTGACCAATCACGGTTCAGCATTCCTGAGGCCCAGGGGCCCTGGCCAATGGTGCACCTACTCCACGACGCTACCCCCCTCGCTCAAATTCAAACCAAACCAAATTTCCCTGAAATCAACTCCCTCCTGTCATTTCCTTCACAGACCTGATACAGCGATCAGAATGACATCACTAGCTAGCATATGTCCTGGGCTGTCCAACGACACCCAACACGACTGTGGAAAAGTTTATATCCAGAAAGTTGAAACATGGTGCACATCACTGGTGCACTGTGCAATTTCGTACTTCATTCAGTGCACGAGAGAGCAGGAAAAATATGTCTCCTGACACTCAGTGAGGTTGATTCCTGCACAAAAGAAGGTCACCACCAAAGACACCTTACAATCAGAACTTATTACAGAAGGAGGAAAGAATCGAGGCAACTACAGAAGCACCATACTGACCCCCGAGCTCAAAGCGGCAGCTAAGAGCCTTCGTGAGAACAAGGAGATAGTTGTCAAGAGAGGCGACAAGTCGCCAATATACGTCATCATTAAGAAAGACGAATATCTGGCGAAAATAAACCTCATACTCTCTGACCAAACTAAATTCCAAAGGGTAACAAAGGACACTACAGCCGAATTGAAAGAAAAGGTCAACAAATTGATTGAAACTGTGAATGCCAAGAAATCTGGACTCCACCTGCCAAAGATTATTGGGGAATATAAACCTGGATATGCGTATGGAAATGTCAAGACACATAAGCCTGGAAACCCACTTCGGCCAATCATCAGCCAGATACCCACACCCACGAACAGACTGGCGAAACGACTCAACGGCTAACTGACTCCTTATGTCCCTTGTGCCTTCAGCCTGAAGTCCCCGAAGGAATTTGTTGACTTACTGCAGGTAACACGGGCCACAGGGATAAGAGCCTCGTTGGACGTAGAATCACTGTTTACCAACGTACCTGTGGATGAAACAATCGGGATGATAGTGGACCGAGTGTATCGTGATCCGGCCTGTACTCCTCTTGACATACCAGAAAATATCCTGAGGAAACTACTCCAAGCTTGTACTAAGGAGGCACCCTTCTTGAGCCCGGATGGGCACATGTATAAGCAAGTAGATGGGGTCGCCATGGGTTCTCCCCTAGGTGTCCTGTTTGCGAACTTCTACATGGGTACTATCGAGAAAGAAGTCTTAGTCGACTTGAACTTGAAACCGGCCATATACTGCAGGTATGTTGACATTTTTACACAAGTACCTGATGTCAGACATCTGTAGGAGCTGAAAGAGGCGTTTGAGCAGAATTCTGTGTTGCGTTTCACTTACGAGATGAAGAAGGATGGGAAGCTGCCCTTTCTAGATGTAACAGTCATGGAAAGGAGCGGAGGTTTCCACACTGCAGTCTACACTAAGGAAACAAACATAGGAATGTGCCTAAATGCCAACAGTGACTGCCCAGACAGGTACAAGAGGAGTGTTGATAATGCTTATGTCGACCGTGCTCTCAGCCACAGCTCAGAATGGAAGCAAGTCGACGAAGAACTCTGTAGGGTAAGGCAGGTCCTAGTCAACAACGGCTTCTCCAATGGTTTCATTGAAGACATCATAAGAAGGAAAGTGAAACGCCATGCAACCTCTGAAGAGACAACTAATACAACACCTATACCCCCTATTAGACTATTTTACAGGAACTTCTTCTCCACAGCTCATAAAACGGAGGAAAGGGTCCTGAAAGATATTGTCAATAGAAATGTTATCCCTACAGACAAAAATCAGAAGATACAACTAACGATTTACTATAAAACCAAAAAAACGGCCAGCCTACTCATGAGAAACTCTCCAGACACGGAGCAGAATGCTCTAAAAAGAGACAAACGTCGTCTATGCCTTCAAATGCCCTCTTGGGGACTGTAAGCCTAAAAAAACTCAGTATATAGGCAAGACAACAACATCTCTTTCCAGGCGTTTAACGATGCATAAGCAACAGGGCTCCATTAAGGAACATATATTCTCTTCCCACAACCAAACCATCACCAGAGAAATCTTAGCAAACAGCACAGAAATCATTGATAGATACAGCGGCAGCAGGCGGCTTGACATCTGCGAGGCACTACACATTAAGAAGTCAACACCAGCAATCAACAGCCAATTAACGCACAACTATATTCTACCCACTTCAAGACTCTGCTCCAATATAGAAACATCAAGAAATATGGACCAATAGGCCTTCTGCAGTTCTATCTTTACCCAACTTCTGCAAATCTATACCCATTGTTCCATGTTCTGTGTTTTGTTGAAAGTTTGTTTTTCACCCCACTATTGTATTACATCACCTCACCCAAATGCAGGTATAAGAGCCAATGGAGGTATAAGAGGAAAGACTGCAACAGTCTCCGTGGTGTAGTGGTAAGACACTCGCCTGGCGTTCCGCGAGCGCTATGTCATGGGTTCGTATCCTGGCCGGGGAGGATTTACTGGGCGCAATTCCTTAACTGTAGCCTCTGTTCAACGCAACAGTAAAATGTGTACTTGGATGAAAAAAACGATTCTTCGCGGCGAGGATCGTATTCCAGGGACCTGCCCGAAACGCTACGCATACTAGTGGCTGTACAAGAATGTAACAACTCTTGTATATATCTCAAAAAAAAAAAAAAAAAATGCTGTTTCAGGCATAAGTTGTGTGTGGATAAACTAAAGTCTTTGAAAATGTAATAAGTTTTACGAAACGCGCTCAAGTGTCGCGCCAGACTAGAAATAAAAATGAATTTTGGAGAATTGATTTTTCATTTACCGTCACCAGTAAAAAGAAACATAAGGAAAATCGAGAAAATTTGTGTTAGAATTATTAATCTTACTTTTTCGGTCATATTTAATAACATATGTCTACAGGAAAGACTGCTACCAAAATATAATATATATATATATATATATATATATATATATATATATATATATATATATATATATATATATATATATATATATATGTATATGTCGTACCTAGTAGCCAGAACGCACTTCTCAGCCTACTATGCAAGGCCCGATTTGCTTAATAAGCCAAGTTTTCATGAATTAATGCTTTTTCGACTACCTAACCTATCTAACCTAACCTAACCTTACTTTTTCGGGTACCTAACCTAATCTAACCTTTAAAGATAGGTTAGGTTAGGTTAGGTAGGGTTGGTTAGGTTCGGTCATAATCTACGTTAATTTTAACTCCAATAAAAAAAAATTGACCTCATACATAATGAAATGGGTAGCTTTATCATTTCATAAGAAAAAAATTTGAGAAAATATATTAATTCATGAAAACTTGGCTTATTAGGCAAATCGGGCCTTGCATAGTAGGCTGAGAAGTGCGTTCTGGCTACTAGGTACGATATATATATATATATATATATATATATATATATATATATATATATATATATATATATATATATATATATGTCGTACCTAGTAGCCAGAACGCACTTCTCAGCCTACTATGCTAGGCCCGATTTGCCTAATAAGCGAAGTTTTCATGAATTAATTGTTTTTCGACAACCTAACCTACCTAACCTAACCTAACCTAACTTTTTCGGCTACCTAACTTAACCTAACCTATAAAGATAGGTTAGGTTAGGTTAGGTAGGGTTGGTTAGGTTCGGTCATATAACTACGTTAATTTTAACTCCAATAAAAAAAAAATTACCTCATACATAATGAAATGGGTAGTTTTATCATTTCATAAGAAAAAAATTAGAGAAAATATATTAATTCATGAAAACTTGGCTTATTAGGCAAATCGGGCCTTGCATAGTAGGCTGAAAAGTGCATTCTGGCTACTAGGTACGACATATATATATATATATATATATATATATATATATATATATATATATATATATATATATATATATATATATATATATATATATATATCAATGCAGAGGATTTCCTATTAGCAACCACAATGTCAGCAACCGGCAACCGTCTCACACCGCAGGCCCTCCGAATTGCCGTGGCTCTCCGCCTCGCTGATCCAATCCACACCGAATACAGGTGTATTTGCGGCGAGGCAGAGGCCGACAGGTACGGACGGCATGGCCTTCTCTGCCAAAGAACAGGAGGATGGCATGCAAGACACGCTGAGGTCAATGACATTATTAAGAGAAGCCTTACCACAGCCGGTTGTCCAGCAGAGAGAGAGCCCCATTACCTAATGTCCTGCAATTCTGATGAGCCTGTCGGTCGCCCAGATGGAATCACGGTGAACCCCTGGAAGAATGGTAGACAGTTGGTGTGGGAAAACACTTGTGTTTCAACTTTAGGGGGCATTTGAATCCCATATTAAAATTTGTTCAATGTCAACCAATATTATTTGACTAGTTGTATATGAAAAGGGCTGAAATTGTCCCAAGTTTCAGTACTGCAGCGTAAATAGAAAGAGTTTTTTTTTTCAACGTTTTTTACACATTTTCAATTCGACACTTCTTCACACACGTTTCAGATATAATTATTCTGTGACCCTTTTCTGACACATTGGCATATAATAAAGGATTGCAAGTAAAAGAATTTCCAAAACATCTTTAGTTACCTAATACAAATGTTCAAAGTTCCCCCCAAAAAATTATGCAAATATGGCATGTTTATTGCTATTATAAAATCAATAAATGAACTTAGAGAAACATGAATACTTGCACATGTAGAGAGATGCCATACATTATATACTGTGTACGTTTCATATAAATTGAATAAAAAATGAAAAAGTTTTGTAAACGTTTGTGTCAATTGAAAAAAAAACAGAAATTAATAAAGTCAAGGTTCTAAAATCTGTGGCTGAGGTTGACATCAACCAATTTTCTCCAAAATTGGCATCCTTACAGATAGGCTTACGTACAGTAAGGTCTGTAAGTTTGATGCAAATCGCCCCAAAAAAATGAAAAAAAAAAAAATTGAAAAAAAAAAAAATCCTTTTTTTTTCTCTTAAATTTTTTTCCAATTAAACTAATTATAATATTTGTTAATATATGCTATTGTGATAGCAAAGAGTCATAGCTATGATTTCAGTTGACACTTTTGATTCATAATCAATTTTGACCATTTTGGCATAATTTTCACAACTACTTCAATATTTTTTTCTCCCTTCCTATTTATGCTACGATGCTGAAACTTGGACCAGATGAAACACTTTTCATATAGAACTTGTCAAAAAAGTTTGATTGAAATCGAACGAGTTTTCATTTTTTGCATTTTTGGAGCCAAACTGGATTGGAATGCCCCCTTTAGCTAATACCTATGTTGACTTCAGTGCTACCCAAGCAGGAGGAGCTGCCAATCACTGGGAAGCGGCCAAGACACGTAAATACAGAGACCTTGAGCACCACTACAATTTTGTCCCCATTGCCTCAGAGACACTTGGTGCCTGAGGTAAAAGTGCTGCTAGCTTTTTGAAGGAGCTAGGGTCTAAGCTAATCGATACAACTAGAGACCCTAGAGCTGCCAGTTTTCATTTTCAGCGCCTCAGTGTGGCAATCCAGAGAGGAAATGCTCACTGCATCCATGGTTCCTACCCACCATCTGAGGAGCTGGAGGAGCTATTCAACTTGTGACAAGCAGCCTTGTACCCTGCATGTAATCAATATTGTAACTTTTTTGTATAATGAAATTTTCAAATAAAGTTAGATAAATATACACACATACCAAAAGAATAGGCGTGGTAGGAGAAGAAAATATCAAAGTGTTCAGTGAGGATCCACAAGGTCTTCTCTGAGTACTCTTTATTTTCTTCTTCGAGGCCATGGGTCCCTACAC